>PVHX01002628.1:138706-163239 GCA_004024805.1 Geosciurus inauris | reverse complement strand
GTTGAACATATGGTGGTATTGGGAGGGTGGCATGTTTGGACAGAGTATGAAAGCCCCCTGCCTTTTTCCCTATCTATCTCACACCCTATATATATTGCTGCGTATGGTTCTTCAATTGTATCCTTTGTAATAAATCAGCAAAATAAAAGAAAAATACAGATTGCATATTCATTTGGATGGTTACTATCAAAAAAAGAAAGAAAGAAAAAAATGGAAAAAGAAAAAAACAAGTGTTGACAAGGATGTGGAAGAGATCTAGATCCTCGTGTATTGCAAGTGAGAACATAAAATGGTGTAACCACTGGAAAACAGTATGGTGGTTCTTCAGAAGTTTAAAAACAAAATTTCCATGTGCTTCAGCAGTTCCACTTTCAATTCCAAAAGAATTGAAAGCAGGGGCCAGAAGAGGTATTTCCCAGCAATATTATTCACAAGAGCCAAGAAGTGGAAACATCCACATTATCTATGGGGGGTGCAAGTGTGAATGAATAAATGAAATGTAGAATGAACATACAATGGAATATTCAGCTTTAAAAACGAAAAAAATTCTGATACACAATGCTACAACACAGATGAACACAGAAAACTTTATCCTAAGTCCAACAAGTAAGTCACAAGGACAAATACTGTATAATTCTGCCATCTGAGGTATCCAGAGTTATACAACTAATACAAACAAACTGATGGTGGCTGCCAGGTGGGAAGGGCTGTTTTTAGTGCATATATATGATCAGTTTTACAAGATGAAAAAGTTTTGAAGAGTAAATGTACAAAAACCAAACACACCCTACACTACTAAACTATGCACATTAAAATGCTTACAACCGTGAATTCTATTTTATGTGTCAATTTTATAAATAAGTTCTTAAAAATATACACACTAATGTGACATAAAATTATCTAAAGATAACACTAAGGAAAATGTTAAACAAGAAAAAACTTTTTAATCCTCTATGTCTTTTTCCCCACATCGTCCCCAGCCTTCTTTACTGAGTCTTCTGCTTAATCCCACAAGTGACTAATGGGTGTTTATGTTTAGTCCTGACTGCTCATCAACCTCAATTTTCTGATATAGCGTAGTTCCTGTTAATAATTAATAAACAAAAAATTTTTAAATCCATCTTGAAAACCTATGATAAAATATTTCACAGCACTCATGTACCAACCCCATGTCCCTACCTTGAACTATGAACCCTGTAACACAGATCAGTGAAGGAAACAATATAAAATTAGTTTAAAAAGCATAATTTCTTATTGGTTTACATCTACATATAAGTTAAAAAAACAACAAAAGACTATTTCACTGAATAAAATTATCTTACCAAAAGCTGTGGCCACACTTTGTCATGTATGCTTCCTCGATCATATCAAAGCAGATGGGGCTAAAAAGAAAATTTAAGAAATTGATAATTTTTTTAAGAAGTGATAACAAATTAGAAAAGGTTAGTAACAATACCAATGAAATCAGATTCAGCAGAGTTACATCTTCAATCTTATCAATAAAAGATGAAATTCCTATTGAGCTGAATTTTATTCACGAGCACCTATCTAGACCTGTTAATCCACATGATCTCTTTTCTTTTCTATCCCCAAAATATCAAATCTTTAAGTGTCAAATTTAGAATTCTAGTTTCAATAATGCTTGTAGATAATGATGATAATAATGATCACTAATATTTCAAATAACAAACTAGATCCACTGAACCAAGACATATATTAAATAGCTTTACCACTTCTACAACACAATGAGACAGGTACACATTACAGGATCCATTTTACAGATGAGGAAACTGAGGCACAGAGCTGTAAAAATCTAAAAACCAGGAAATAACAAAGCTAAAATTCAAATTCAGGTCTAAACTCTGATGAAATCTCTAGAGGTTCAACTACCACTTGTGACTGAGAAGACAGAAGACATAAACCTGCAACAGGATACTGGTTCCTCAATGACATCCTCAAAAAGGTTTATCAGTCCTAGATTGTCTATCTCTGAAGTTCTCTTTGCAAGAGAAAAGCAAATCCATTCCCTTTTAATCCAGTATTTATACAGTTTTCTTTACTAGTATACAAATCCCAACCTTACTAATGACACAGTAACATGTAAAACTTTAAATGAAATTCATTCCTTTAAGGAATATTTCCTGAGTATAAACAGTATCCTAAAAAATGGGATGGAGAGTCTTCTGACAGACTCAAACATGTTATGGGAAATTACCACAATGGCTACAAGGGGACTCAGAAGAAAGATGTTTGAGATCTGTGGGTTAGGGAACAGAGAATTACAAACCAACCAATTTACTGAATATGTCAGGAGTTATCTAATAGAATATAAATTCCAATTTTTTTAACCATTCATTCAACAAATTATATGATGAATGTTGACTACACAGGGGACTCTGTTCTTGATACCAAGATTTAGAAGTAAATGAAACAAAAACCCCTCATGGCATTTACAGTCTAATAGGAGACAGATAATAAGATAAATAAAGACCTTCTACAATAAGGTTAGACTATGATAAATGGTAAGGAAGAAATAAAGCAAGGAAAGGGAATAGGAAGGGTTGAGTTGAGAAATGGGGTTGCAAATTTACAAAATGGGTAGTCAGGGAAGCCTCAAATGAGAAGCTGACATTTTAGTAAATATTTCAAGATAATGAAGAAATGATCTACATGGCAATCTAGGGGAACAGCAATCTGGCAGAGAGAAGAGTAAGTACAAATGCCCTGAGGTAGGAAATACAACTCACATGTTTAAAGACTAGCAAGAAGACCTATAGAATAAGCAAGTGAGAAAATAACAGAAGACCAAGACAGGGCTAAAGAGATGTCAAGTTGACAGAAGTCAACTTGAAGACCTCAAAGTAATGTTAAAGACTTTGGCTTTATACAGAAAATTAAACAGGAATTCATTTTAGGTTTGAGAACAAAGATGTGACATGGTTAGACAAAGTGATGAACCAAATCACTACAACTGACACAAAGAGACTAAAGGAATCAAAACAATAGAAACAATAACGGAAGCTATTATACTCCAGGTGAGAAATGCTGCTGGGCTGGACAAGGGTAGTAGCAGTGGGCTTAGTGAGAAGACATCAAATTCTAGATACATATTGAATGCAGAGTTAGTTTACTGATGAATCAGATGTGTATATGAGACAAAAGCAATTAAGACTTTTAGCCTGAAAACTGGAAGAACTGATAGATTTGTTTTACATAAAGCTCTATCATCCCATTTTTTTAAAAAAAGAGAACTATAATCTGTGCCATATCATATAATACGCTCCACTAACACTAAAAGTTGTAAAACCAAAAGATTGCCATCAGATCAGTTTAAACCAGTAGCTTTTAAGCAATTATCTTCTAAGTAACATAAATTAAAGAGAAGAAAATCTTCATTCTCGTCATCAAAAGCTAGCTTCATGACCTTCATGAAAAATGGAATCAACTGAAGTTAATCCTGGCTATGCCATGCACAGCTCTATGACTTTGGACAAGTAGTTTAATCTCTCTAATCCTGTTTCCTCATTTGTATAACTAGGATAATATTTAATCACAGAATCACTGTACTCATTAATAAGACATCTATGAAGTGCTCAGTGCAATGTCTGGTATACAATATCTAACTAGTAACAGAATATACAAAGAAGAGAGAATATGGAAAATGATGTACCAGTGACAAAATTGGTTCTAAATCTTAAGATTTGTGACCCCCCAAAATTCAAGTTGAACCCCCTAAAATGATGGTATTAGAAGTCTAAGCTTTCAAAGGTGATGAGCTAATGAAGGCAGAGCCCTTATATATGGATTAGTGCCCTTTTAAAAGAGGCCCCAGGGAGCAAGACTGTCCCTTCCATCATGTTAGAACAGAGCAAACATGCCGTTTTCCATAGACTAATAATTCATGGACCAGAAATGGCATCTTTGACAGGTGACTAATCTGCCAGCAGACTAACCTTAAACTTGCCAGCTTCCACAACTGTGAGAAGTAAGTTTCTGTTGTTTATGAGCTACTTTATGTTATTTTGCTTTACCAATTTGAATGGACTAACACATTTTGAAAGGGCAGCATCCATCCAAGCAAAAAACTTGAAGGAATTCCTATTGGAAATAGGCAGAGGGGCTAGGGTTATGGCTCAGTGGTAGAGTGCTTGCTTGCCTAGCACGCATAAGGCACTGGGTTCAATCCTCAGTACCACATAAAAATAAAGAGATTCTGTGCACCTACAACTGAAAGATAAATATTAAAAAAAAGAAATAGGCAGCAGATAGAATAAAAGAAGATAAAAGGGTTGACCAACTACTCCCTTCCTAAGAAATGGAAGGCAGGTGACAGTAATACAAAGGAGATCCCCAAAACACCACAAATTATTTCAATTTTTAAGGGCAAGAACACATCCAAAGTAGGTTCAGGAAGAAACTTTTCCATTTACAAAAATACATTTAGAAAAACAGTACATTTAGAAACCCCCCCCCCTCATTCTGCTAATTGATACCATTCAGAGGATGGGGCAAAAGACCTGAGTATAAGTACAGGCAGAGCAAATACCCGAAATGGTGGCCAGGCCAAATATATAGATGCTTGAAACTTCATGCAAATCCCTAAAACTTTTATACTCCCAAAACATCTCACAAAAACCCAAAACTTTTTCCAGCTTTGAAGTCTAATTGACAAAGTCTTTACATATTTAAGATATTCAACATGTTTTGATACACGTATACACTGTGAAATGCTTAATGTAATCAAGCCAACATATGTATCACCTCACAGTTACCTTTTTCTTTTTGTGATGAGAATATTTATGATCTATTCTTGGCCAATTTTAAGTCTAATGTAGCATTACTAACTATAGTCAACATGTTATATATTAAATCCCCAAAGGTTATTCATCATGCATAACTGAAACCTGGTACCTTTTGATCCATCTCTTCATTTCCCAGTTCCTCTAACCTCTGGCACCCCTGGCTTCTATGAGTTCGACACATCTAACTAAGCAAGATCATACACACAAGTATTATCTACACACATCTAGGTAAGATCACTATTTGTCTTTCTGTATGTGGCTTACTTCAGTTAGCATAACTCCTCTAAGTTCATCTATGTTGTGGCAAGTGGCAGGATTTCCTTCTTTTTTAAGGTTTAATACTATGACTGAATGTATCTGACAAAATTCATACGTTGAAATATAATGGCCAATGTGATATATATAGAGGTAGGACCTTACAGATAATTAAATTGCATTGGCAGAGGTCTCATGGATGGGATTAAGACCCTTATAAAAGGGCTTCAAGAAGTGGGTTTGCTCTTTTCTGTCGTAAGAGGAGTCTGTTCATTCTCTTTTATGCTCTCTCAGTTTCTGTCACGTGAGAAACTGCATTGAAGGCACCATCTTGGAAGAAGAGAATGGTGAGAAATAAATTTCTATTATTTATAAACTACCCAATACTAGGTATTTTGTTATAGCAAGACAAGCAGACTAAGACACTGAATAATATTCCATTATGTAGTACATACATTTTCTTTCCCTTACCCATCAATGGTCATTTTTTTTTTAAATTTTTTTAGTTGCAGATGGATACAATATCTTTATTTTACTTATTTCTATGTGGTGCTAAGGATCAAACCCAGTGCCTCATACATACTAGGCAAGCACTCTACCACTGAGCTACAACCATAGCTCCCCCATCAATGGTCATTTAGGTTGATTCCATATCTTAGCTAGTGTGAATGGTACAGCAATGAATATGGTAGTGCAAACTTGTCTTCAACATATTAATTTCATGTTTTTGGATATAGAGGTATCCTTTGGTATCCACAGGGCATTGGTTCCAGGACCACTCAGACATAAAAATCTGCAAATGCTCAAGTCCCTTATATAAAATGATATAATATTTGCATATTTACAAGATTTTAAATAATCTTCTCTACATTATTTATAGCACCTAATACAATGTAAATGCTCTATAAACAGGTGCTTAGAGAATAAGAAGAAACAAAACCTACACATGTTCAGTAGAGATACATATTTTTCTGAATATTTTCAATCTGAAACCTGGTGGTTGAGTATACAGATGCAGATCCCATGGATACAGAAGGTTAACTATATACTCAGAGGTAGAACTGCTGGATCATTTGGTAGTTTTGTTGTATTTGAAAAACTTCCACACTGTTTTCAACAATGGTTGAACCAATTTATATTCCCACCAATGGTATGCTAAGATTCCCTTTACTCCATATCACTCCTGAAAACTGTTATCTCCCAAAACTTCTAATACAGTGGCATTATCTAAAAAAGGGAAGAACTTACAAATGGATTAAAGTCCCTGCTGGAACTGTTTATACCTTCTACACCACCATAATACAAACAATTCCTACATATCAACATGTAAAACCAGAAGAAAAACATCGGAAGAGATATGAATTGCTAATTCATAGGAAGGAAAAACATATCTTTCAAGTGTATGGAATATTCCAATTCACTAGTAATCAAAAGATGCAAATTAAAACAATAACATAATACTCTATCTCTACTAAATTATTAAAAAATTGGAATACCAAATACGTAAGAAATTGAAGAAATGAAAATCTTCATGCATATAAGCAATCTAGAATTATTCATATATTTAATGATCCAGAAATTCCACTCCTGAGATTTTATGTATATAAATACACAGACACTCCCCCGAGAGTGTATAGCTGTGTGTCTACGTGGGTATGTATGTAAATGTATGTATACATGTGTGTATATGTATTCACACATGTATATCATATCCCAAACATCCACGTTTGTCAATAAGGGAATATGTATGTGGATACTTGCAGCAGTAGTATTGTGATAGTACTGAATCAAAGGCAGCCTAGATGTTCATCAGGAGTCAAATGAAGAAGTAAAATGTGCTCGTAAAATGTGTTTGTGTACATCATGCAAGAGTCAAAAGGAATGATGTGGCTCAGTGGTAGAACTCTTGCCTAACATGCGTGAGGCACTGGGTTCAATCCCCAGCACCACATAAAAAAACTAAATAAACAAAATAAAGGTATTTTGTCCATCTGCAACTATAAATATTAAAACAAATACCCCATGCTCTTGCTTTATCAAGAGAAAACAGAAATTAAAATGAGACTTGTGGCATAATAAATTTATAAAATTTAAAGCACATATAAAAATATATTTCACAGCAATACATCTACCCAAAGAGAGAAAGACAGACACATATCTATACATATACACATCACAAATATGAAACTAAGAGGTTTGGAAAATGAAAACAGAGATTAAGAAAATAAGGGGAGAAATAGTCCTCTAGTAAGATCTAAGAGGTCATCAATAATGAGATGTACTATTACCTACCACTAAAAAGAGAAACAACTCTAAATATAAAACTTTATCAGTAAAACATTTTATAAGAAAATGTGGTACGTACACATTCATAATGGAATATTAATATTGTCATAAAAAAAGAAATTCTGTCATTTGTAGCAACATAAATGGAACTGGAGGATGTTGAGTAAAAATAAGGCAGGCACAGAAAGACAAATATCCCATGTTCTCACTTTTATGTAGAAGCTAAAAAGTTGATCTCAAAGAGGTAGAGAATAGAATAGTGGCTATCAGACACTGGAAGGGTATGGGGAAAGAGGATGGAGAAAGGAAGGTTAATGAGTTCAAGGCTAAAGCTGACAGGAAGAGTAGCTTTTAATACTCTATAGCACAGATGGCTGAATGCTTCAAATTGTTCAAAATAGCTAGCTGAGTATTTTGAATGTTCCCAACACAATGATAAATGCCTAAAGTGATAGACTGCCAGTTGCCCTGATCTGATCATTACACATTCAACACATGTACTGAAAATGACACACTGTATCTTACAAGTGTGTTCAAGTACTATGTATTAACTAGGTAGCACATGCCTACTGCCTGTAATCCCAGTGACTCTGGAGGCTAAGGCAGGAGGATTTCAGGCTGGAAGCCATCCTGGGCAAATTGGTGAGATCCTGTCTCAAAATTAAAAAAGGGGGTCACAAATAAATATATGTAAAATACACAAATGTATACATACACGTACATATCTATCTAAAGATAGATATTTTTAAGGGGCTCCTGAAGGAAAAATAATTTTTATTTTATTTATTTACTGGTGTTAGGGATTGAACCCAGGCCTTACACACACTAAGTATTCACTCTACCACTGAGCTATATCCCTAGCCAAAAAGATAATTTTATTGTTTTATGCTTTTCCTGGAACTATTTAGACTTACACAAGTTTCGTCACATAGCATTCGTGAATATAGACACAGTGAAAACACTAGGGTTTCCCTACAAATTCTCATCTTTCAGTGTCTAACTTTTCTGAATTACTTTTTGATCATCAGTGATATCTAGACTTTTCCACACAGTACTAATCATTATTTGGTGACACAGCATTTATTAAGGGAATCCATAATAGAACTAAAAGCTGTTGGTAGTAGAATCTTAAGCCAGCTAACCTACATCTGACTCTAACTTTGAAATGTTGCTAAACATGTCTAATTTTCTACATCCCTATACAGAAACAATTAGTTCATAGGAAGTGGAAGTTAATTCACAAATGTCTCAAAAAGACTTTTGTTCAATCTACTAAAACTTATATTCATGTTTTGAGGCAGATATTTCTTATGTTCACACAGCTGCATTAAATGATAGCTACACCCAACCACCACTTAGCTAACAGTGACTAAGATCCCATCAACTATAACACATAATCTGCTTTTAGAAAGGAGAGAGAGAAAGAGAAGAAAAGAGCCTTGCATGGACCACAGGACAGTGTTCTTTGTAATGAGAAATATGACGAATTCACTTGCATTCACTGTCAACATTTATCTGGGAAAAACTTTCCTCTGACCATACACACTTAGAAAACTGGGTGAAAAATAAAGAAAACAATTACTTTCAGATACTGTATACTAGACAGTACAGATATAAAATATCAACTGAACTCTATAGCTGAAAAATGATATCTACAATAAAAAATTCACCTACAAGCAAAAAGAATATTGAAGAAATAAAATAATATATAGGGATAAAATTACTTATAAACAAATATTCTTACAAGTTGTATTCAAATGGTCAAAAAATGAAAATAATCCAGAATGGACAAATTGTACACAATTTTAAAAGTTATAAAGCCTAATTCTAAAAGGTTGACAGGTGCAGTGGCACAAGCCTACAGTCATAGCTATTAGGAAGACTGAGGTAGAGGGATCACCTGAGCCCATGATTTCACGGTCAGACAAACACAGCAGGAACTTGCCTCAAAAAAAGAAGAAAGAAAAATGTAACAAAACTACAGTACAAACAATATAGTTTAATCTCAAAAATATGCTGAGTGGAACACGCCACAAGAGCATAAAACACATGAATTTACATAAAATTTTACAATAGGAAAAACTAATCTAATAATATAAGTCAGATCAATGGTTGCCATGAACTGAGAGTAAGGAAGATTAACTGTAAAAGTGCATGAAGAAACTTTCTAGAGTGACTGAAATGTCCCATATTTTAAATGTTAGTGATTACATAGGCACATATATTTATCAAAACTCAATAAACTGTAAATTATACATCAGTGAAATTGAGTCATTAAAAAAAGTTTTTCCCAGTATCTTAGGTCAAAAATTCCAAAAAGAGCCCCCTGATAGACCCAGCCTATGTCACACACTCAACTCTGAATCTAATCAAAAACTCCTAGAAATTTTGGTAGTCCATTCTGAGAACAGGAGCAAAAACTGGTACAGGTAATAGATGCTTATAACAGATGACAGAATTCTCATGTTGAAACCTTAACTCCCAAAGGAATGGAATCAGGGGATGGCATCTTTGGGAGATAACTACATTTAGATAAGGGTGAAAGGGGGAAACACCCCCATGATGGGATCAGTATCCTTGTAAGACTAGAGTTTGCTCTAATGGAACCATATAGCAACAAGATGTCTATCTACAAACCAGGAAGTAGGCCCTCACCAGACACTGGATCTACCAATGCCTTCATCTTAGGCTGTGAGAAATAAGTGTTCTTTTGTTCAAGTGACTTGGTCTATGGTATTTTTGTTAAAGCAGACTGAACTAAGACAATGTTATAATTTGTGGTTGAGTACATGACAATCACTGTGCTGGAATAGTATGGGGATATGAACTCTCTCAAAATCAAAAAACTAAAACATACAACATAATAAATGAACAAAGCCCAGCAATAAGGAGAAAACAGTCTATCACAAGGCAACAAGTATCAGCAGTCTGCATGAGGATGGGGACAGAGCAGGCACATAAACCTCTAAAAAGCAGGTGTGAAGATGAAAACTGCAAGGAAAAGCTTTCTGGCACCAAACTTCTCCCCACACTCAAGACAACATTAGTGGAATGTGAAGCCTATTTAGATGGAAGGTGACTACATAGCAGCAACAAAATACAAATTCAGCCCAACCTCTGCCATACTGACTCAATCTAACAGGAGAGGTGTAATTATTTTCAGGCATAAACACTACTGGTCATGCAATCTCTACTGTTCTACATGCAATCTCCAGTATGAAATACACACACACACACACACACACACACACACACACAAAACAAGAATAAACAAATCTCTGCCAAAAGCCAAAGCAATCAACAAGTTTCAAGAGAAAATTCCAATGGTAAGCCTATGAGACAAGAACCATGATTAATGTGAGCAGATCTAGTAGAAAAGATGGCAATATGCATGAAAAAAGGAATTTTAGCAAAGACATATAAACTAAAAAGGGAAAATAAAATGGAATTGCTAAAACTTTTTAAAACACATTATCTAAGACAAAGCATTCTTCTGATGGGCTCATCAAAACACAAATAAAGAAGCAATAAAAGTGAAAACAGGTCAACAGAAATGGTTCAAATTAAAACACTAAGCAAAAAACCAAAGAGAACAGAGTATCCAAGAGCCACAGGACAATAAATATCAAATGGTGTAGCAAGTATGTAATTGAAGTCAAAGGAGAAGACAGAATAGATCAAAGAACTATGTATAGAGGTAGTAGCTGAAATCTTTTTTAAAATAACAGACATCAAACCACAATTGAAAGCTCTGAAAATTCCAAACAAGATTATTAAAAACAAGATTCCCTAATACATATCTTACTTTTAAACAGCTAAGACCAAAGAGAAAGAGAAAAATCTCAACTATCTGCAAGCCAAGGACAGAATACTCAAAAGAAATCAAACCTGTGTACTCTGATTTCATACTTCTAGGTTCTAGAACTGAGTGAAAATGAATTTGTATAGTTTAAACCACCCAGTCTGTGGTATTTTGTTATGGAACCCCTAGCCAATGAATACATCGTATACCAAAAACTGAAAGAAAGAAAAAACTTACAAGAAAACTCTAAGTCAATATCATTCACAAAGATACAAAAAAACTCTTTCAAAATTCCATTATTTTATTTATATCTATCTATATACATATATATATTTTGGGGAGGGGCAATACCAGGGATTAAACTCAGGGGTACTCAATCACTGAGCCACATTCTCAGCCCTATTTTGTGTTTTATGTAGACAGAGTCTCACCGAGTTGCTTAGCACCTCGCCATTGCTGAGGCTAGCTTTTAACTCATGATTCTCCTGTCTCAGCCTCCCAAAGTGCTGGGATTACAGGCATGCACCACTGCGCCTGACCATGAATATATTTTTAAATAATGCATACAAATTAAAATCAAAGGAAAAAAAATTATTTGCAGATAACACCACTATCTTAGAAAATCCCATGTTCTATCAAAAAATGATTCAAGTGAATTTAAAAATTCACAGGACATAAATAAGGTCAATATACAAAAAGTAAACTGTATTGCTATATGCCAGCAACAAATAGAAACTAAAAATAAAATAACATTTACAACAGCATCAAAAGCATGAAATACTTAGTGATAAATTTAACAAAAAATATTTTCTTGTAATTTTCTTCTGCAAGATTTACAGTTTCCTTATGTCTATAACCCATTTCAAGTCAGCTTTAATATATTTCATATATATACACATATATACATGTTTATATCTATACACATACACACACACATTGTATGTTGTAAAGGTTGAAAGCTTCCCCCACCTTCCATGATTATCTGATTATCATATTTAGGACCTCTTTAATTTTAATTTACAAAACTTGGTAGTTTATAAGATATTGCTAAGAGAAATTAATGAAGACTTAATAATTGAAGAAATACACTATGCTTATGAATCAAACAATTCAATATTTTTAAGATGTCAAGTTTTTGTAAATTGAGTAACAGACTGAAAGAAACCCAAATTAAGAACCTCCATCCTCTTTAATACAAACTGACAAGCAGTGAGCATGGTGGAACACACCTATAATTCCAGCAACCTGTGAGGCTGAGGCAGAAGGATGGCAAATTCCAGGCCAGTCTCATCAATTTAGCTGGGACTTTGTCTCAAAATAGAAAGGACTGGGGATGTAGCTCAATGATACCTATCCCTGGGTTCAATTCTCCCAGTACCACAAAAAGAAAAAAAGAAAGAAACCAACAAACAATTTTTTTTTTTTGGTTCTAGGAATCCAATCTAGGATCCTGTGCATGCTAGGGAAGCACTCTACCACTGAGTTAGGCCCTCAGCCCCAACAAATAATTCTGAAATGTATGTGGAAATGAAAAGGACTTAAATAAACAAAACAACTTTGAAATACAGGAACAAAATTATATTACCTGATTTCAAGATTTACTATAATTTATACAGTAATCAAAATAGTATAGTAATGGTGTAGAGAAAACACACAGATCAATAGAATAGAATACGAATTCCATAAAATTCATACATAAATGGTTAATTTTAAGAGAGGTACTAAGAAACCTTAATGAACAAAGATGGTGTTTTCAACAAATGGTGCTAGGATAATCAGATACCATGGGTAGTGAAAGGAGGTGGATCTCAGCCATAAGAAACCTATAAATCTTCTAGAAGAAAATCTCTTGTGACTTCATGCTAGACAACAATTTCTTAGCTAAGACATTTTTTAAAAATTACAATGAGAAAAAAAATCAATAAACTAGACTTTTTTGGCCCCTGAATCAAACTAGTAAGAAAATGAAAAGGTAAACAACAGACTGGGAAAAAACATCACGCTACCTAAGACTGACAAGACATGTAGCCAGAATATAAAATGAACTCTTACAATTAAAAATGACAAAAAACTTAGGAGAAAAACAGGCAAAAGATTAGAACAGATGCTTCATAAAAGATATGCAAATGAAAAATAAGCAGGTGACTTATGCTCAACACCATTTAGTCAATAAGGTAAAGCAAATTATGACAAAACCACCACATATCCACTAGTGATTAAATTTTAAAGGCTGAAAACATCAAGTGTTGGCAATAATGTAAAACAACTGCAACTTTTCTATGTTGCTAGTAGAAAATGCAAAGGGGTACAGCAACTTTAGAAAAACTTTTGCAGTTTCATTCATTCATTCATTCTGCAATATTGGAGTTGAACCCAGGGAAGCCCTACCACTGAGCCACACCCCCAGCCCTTCTTCTGTCTTTTGAGATAATCTTGCCAAGCTTTTGAGGCTGGCCTTGAACTTGCCGTTCTTCTGCCTCATACTCCTGAATTGCTGGCCCAGGTGTGTGCCACCACGGGAGGAGAAAAAAAAATATCAATGATCAGTGTCAGGTGCCCTTCCATACATATCTAATTCCTTACAGCATTAACTGTAGTTCACTGAGAGTAAGATGGTGACTGGCAGACAGTGAATGTCAAATAAGTATCTGGTGAATGACTAAATGACTAATTTCCTCATTTCTCACATCTACACTACTTTAGAGACCTATATGGATGCTGGCACATTTGCTTTCTTTTAGTCAACTGAAAATTGAAATGTGAATGTTCTAAAACAGTAACTAAATCCCACAAACTCCCAATTTGTTTTATTAGCTTCTATTTCAGCATGTGGCACTATTAACTGGGTAAAAGAGCAAACATCTCTTAGATAAACTTCAAATTATTTGTACATAACAATCACAATTATAGTCCAATTTTAATGAAAACTGAATTCTGAATCCAGAATAATTTAAGATAAAAGCAGAAATACGAATAAAGACATCATTATTTTTCTGCAGTAAACATAAAGTATAGCTCTAATGGGTAACTCTTCTATTTTCAATTTCTAGCCCTATCATAGTTAATGACACTAAATCTGGCTCCCTTCAACCCTAAAGTGAATCAATTTCCCTAGTAATGACTATGCAAGTCAACTTCCTAGGTCACTAATATTCTAAGACAATCAACAATTTGCTCCAGAGAAAAGACACAAAACCCTACCAGCTCTTAATCAGCAAAAAGCAATTACTCTCTCATAATCCCACAAAGAATACCGAAAACAAATGAGAATTTCAACTCTGTGCAAGACAATCAACTCCACCTTTTGCTTTGTTGTACGTCCCACTACACCAAATATAACTATGTATCATTCAAGATGCCCACTACGGCAACAAAAATGTTTCTACCTGTGCGCTCCCAATACTGCAATAGTTACATGTTTCACGTGGATATTTAATAAATGTGGATCCCTCTTTCAAGTTATTCAGCTGAAAAGTGGACCTTTCGTGAACACACGGACTATAGTATCCTCAACAGATTTACAAGTGGCCTACCTTTTCAAATGGACATATTTATACATACCCAAGATGGGTATTTAAAGACTACTTCTCAAAACATTCATACTCGTGTTTACAGCATCATCTACCACACGATACGTACAATAAGCAAATTTTGACCAGCAATTCCACCCCTCAGCATCCCAAGCAGCTTAGTCCCTTTCCTTTACAAAGTCAATGTAGCAGAACAAGTACTTCAAACTAGGCGCTTAGTCCGCCACCTAGGCAAAAACTTGAAGACCCAACCTCCATGCCCAAACAGCTCCTTTTCTCCAGCATCATTTACTTGCACACACACCCTCATTTTTCCCTAAAGTCCCTCTACTTCCTGCCCCCCGCACTTAGGGCTTGTCGCTTTTACCCCGCTTCCCCGCCCCTAACTAGCCCCAGCACTGCAGCAGGGTCCGGGCTCGCCAGCCGGCCGCCCTCGCCGCAGCCCCCCAGCCCGAGCAGCGGGAACGCACAGTTGAGCGAGGGGGCTGCTCCTCAGACCCACCATACGAAGTCGTTGCTTTTGTCCTCGTAGGAGTTGATGAGCCCGTTGCAGAGGGGCGCGAGCAGAGGACGCTTCCTGCTGCCGCTGCCCAGGCTGGAGCTGCTCCCTCCTACGCCAGCGCTGGGCCTGGCCGCGCAGCTGAGCCGGGACAGGCCCGCGGACACCGCCCCGCCGCCGCTCGCGCCGCCGCTGCCCGACACCGCGGCCGCCACCAGCACAGGCCGCACCGGGGCCCCGAGGCCGCCCGAGCCCGTGGCCTGCGCAGCCCCGCCGGATCCCAGCGCCGCTGCCGAGGCTGCCACGGAAGGCGGCGACGGGGACGAGGATAAGGACGAGGAGGCGGAAGTCACCGAGGAGGCCGCCGACGAGCCGGGGCTCGTCCCAGCGGAGCCCGACCCAGCCTGGCGGCTACCGGACATCATGACTCCCGCCCCTCCGGCCGGGCGCTGGGAGGCGAGGGACCGCGACCGCGACCCTCCGCCGCGCCCCTCCCCTCAGCTCAGTGCATCCTGAGGACGCGCGCCGGGAGGTGGAGCTGAGAAACAATAAAGTTGGGGGATTTCAAGGCAACCGCACCACCGCGCCCGACGCGAGGGGGCGGAGGGAACTAATCAGGCAGAGGAAAGCTACAGCCGCTCTCGAGGCCGCCGCCGCGGTCCTCACCGCAGCCAACCCCGGCGCGCCTTGGTTGGCCGGCCGCGCGCGAGCGGCGGAAGGGGCGGGGCGGCGGGGCTCTGCACGCAGCAGGCGGCGTCGGACGCGCACGGCGACTGCGTCGGCTGGAGATCTCCCCCTGTTGGAAGCTCTTCTCGTTCGTTACGTGTCGAAGGGCCAGCAGCTTTAATGGGGCGAAAGAGTAGAAGAGAGCGGGATGAATGCCAGGGTGGGGGTTGGTTGGGAGGATCGGGAAGGGGCTCCTGAGGCGACTGCGCACGCGCGCCCCGGTCGCGGACGCTCGAGGTTTCCCCGGGTGTCCGCCCAGAGTGAGCCGCGCGGCGCCGGCGCACAGTCGCCGTGTCACGCATGCGCGCGAGCGACCGCGCCGCGTTCCTGAACGCGCCCGGGAGATGCCTAGAACGCGGTCTCCGGGGACTCAGGCAGTGTGCCCGGTGGCCAGGACACAACAGAAGTTTCCATGTCGTGAAAGGGAAGCGCTGTAGGCCGGGGACACACGAGCAGAAGCGAGAATTCTTGAGCAGTTTCAGGAGCACTGGACAAAGTCGCCGCCTCCTGGCCCTGCTGGTCCTAGGCGATTCCGCAGCGTCGCGAGCAGCAAACCGAGTTGAAGTCTGTGGAAGGTGTTAGGATGGCTCAGTAAGAACCTCGGTTTAATATGGGTCTGTTGTAATTTCAACAAAACATGTTCACCTCACACTTAATACCACCAGAAAATATACAGTTTCTGGTAGGCTTCCTTTGAGTATTGAAAATTGATGGCAGATTTTCATTTGCTACTTTGCGACCCCCTAAGATTCTGGGAGACGTAAATTTGAAACTGAAGTGGATGATTCTCTGTATCCTTTCTTATCCAACTTTATAGTCTGTGATTCCTAGAGGAAATGATCCCAGATTTAATTCTGTCCTGGGTGATGAAGAAGCCTATGAGAGCAATTAGGGACTTTCACTAGAAATAACTAGGGAGGCGCAAGGATGAAGGCCCATTATCCTGGACCTGGCCATTAATCAACCTGACCGCAAACCGTTCTGAGACTGTCACCCTCCTCTGTGCTTTAGCTCACTCATATCTCCAGATTCTTGGACCTAGCTCAGATTTCTGTTCACAATAATGACATAAGAATTGGTTTATCAGATTTCTGAGAATAACCCTTCAAGTAAAAATATTGCATTATTGAACCTCTTGTTTAAATTCATTTTCAAAACCCAATTGAAAGTGGGCAGAGACTTTTCTTGGCAGATAGTTGCACTCTCCCTTGTCCTCTAGGATACTTTGTTTCCATGTATAACATTATAGTTGAGTGGTTTATATGTAGTTCTCCTCCACAAGCCAATCAGCCTCACCTTTGTATTGTACACAATGCCTGGCTTATGGCAGGTACTTCAACATTTTACTAACAGATGAATACAACTATTGATCATCTTATTTTTTTATCTCATTAATATCTTTCCAACTAAAATGGAAGCCCCATGAAAGCAAGGCCCTATTTGTTCTCATTGGGCATTCAATAATTATTTGATGTAGAAATGCATAAATAAATGAATTTTCTGAATTTTGAACACTTACCAGATATAAGCCTGGACTAGGCAAAGAAGAGAAAGAAGTTAACAACATATTGTTCCTACATTCAGGAAGCTAACAAGATAACTGAGGAATTAGGGGGAAAAAGATAGTACTGAGAAGCACGTGCTTATTGTTTATTGCAAAAAGAGTCACCATAGGAGCTGGTGAAAGCAAGTTCTGAGAGCCAGCCAAGTTGATGGGAGAAAGAATCAGGCCTTAAGAGAAAAATATAATTTGGTCAATCAGAAACTACAATTAACATCATGAACCCAGAAAATAAAATGTTTACATCAAGTTCACATATCTGTTTGGTAGAAGTAGAAATTTATTCCAGAGAAATGTATTTGGGAGCCAGGTAAAGACTCTTGAATCTAGTTTATAAGATAGTCTATAAACAATTGAGAACAGGCAGTGAGATAAAAAGTCTTTGTTAGATTAAGTTTCAGAAGATGTGGGAGATTAGGGAGCAAAGAGTCTAATTAGGAAAAAATTATATTAGTCCAGGCATAAGTGTAAAGATTCTAGATTAAGGTGATAACAATGTAAGTTAGGGACTATTCTGAGAAAATCAGTAAAGAACAATAGGATTAAGTTACTCTATGTAAAGGAATCTTTTAGACCCTAGATATCATCAAGCACTTCTGCCTTTTTTTTTTTAATCACTGTCTTCTCTAGTGCTTTACATAATGGCCAACATGTTAAATCAAAGTGATAGAACACAAAGTTAACCCCTGGGTAACAACCACAAGACAACAGAGTTGGAGACATCTGGCAGATAGTTTAATTTGGGATGTCTTAAGTGAGTGTGGGATGAAAAAACCATTCAAGGAAGCATGTCCAGGTAGTGATTGATAACACAAAGCTGTGTCAAAGGAAAAAATTCAATACTTGAGAGAAATACTTGGAATATTGTAAGGTGATCAATCATCAAGTAGTTTTTAGGGACCTGTTGCTGGATGGACGGTATCAGTCCATTCTCTGTTGCTATGACGAAGAACCTGAGGGTGCCCATAACATAAACAAAAGAGGTTTGTTTTAGGGGTTGGGGTTATGGCGCAGTGGTAGCGTGCTCGCCTAGCACGTGGGAGGCACTGGGTTCGATCCTCAGCACCACATAAAAATAAAATAAAGATATTGTGTCCACCTACAACTAAAAAATAATTTTTTTTTTAAAAAAAGAGGTTTGTTTTACTATTATAAAGGCTGAAAGTCCAAGATTGAATGGCTATATTTATTTCGGCCTCTGACAAGGACCTCATTGACTGGATCACAAAATACTGGAGAAGCAGAAAGGAAAATAGTCCTATGCAGATGGGGCCAAACATGTGGGGTGACCTTGCTCTATAAACAACATGCTTCTGAGAGAATAGGTTGTTCTCACTTTTCAAGACCAGCACTAATCACTTGCCAGGACCCCTATAACCTAGTTACCTTCCACTAGACCCTGCCCCACTTCAACACCACCACACTGGGAACCAAACTTACAGCACATGAAGCTTTTGGGACAAACTCAAACTATACCATGAACATTTTCGTATACTCAATTCTCAAACATTGGTCCAAAGAAGAAACATCTAGAAAGTTTATTAAAAACTGAGGATTACTGAGCTCCACTGCTAGAAATTCTGACTCTTTGGACCTGGAATATGGCTCAGTAATATACACTTTTACCAGCACCCAGGTAGATCTGGCGCAGATAACTAACCCTTTGAAAACACTGTGGTTGATAATGCAGAGAATGTAAATGAAATGTGTGAAATAGTCTATTACTCCCAAATAACCTCTTTAGGAGACAATACGGCCCAAACAGAAGTCTCTTAGGAACATAACATCAATTCTTGGTATTATCTCTTTGGGACCTGTCTTCGGTTCAATCTTAATTGGTAACTGAAGCTGATGGAATGTGATGCAATAGAATTTCCCTTTGTACCGGATAAACATGTAAAGACTGTGTGAAAGTACACAGTCCTTATTAGTTTCTACTAGCAAGATTTATTGCGAAAGCAGAAGAAAAAAGAGGAAGAAGAAGAAAAGGAAGTCAGACAACTTGGGAGAAATGCAAGTAGAAAAGAAGAATATTTTTTTAAATGAGAGTAAATATAGAATAAAAATTAAGCCCAAACAGTTTTAAAAATCCCATCATGTTGTTAAATAGACTAATCCTATGAACCACAAAAACGATCAGTGAAAAAATCAAGTCTACTAATGAAAGAGTTAAGATGGAAATGGAATTACCAAGAGGATTGAACTTCACAGGTATATTTCTCAAGTGTCATATATAATAAGTATAAATATATAAACAACATGGAAATGTATACGTTTATAATATTTTAGGGAGATAAGTCTGCTGGTTTCCATCTTCAGCTCGTCCTACCCTTTGGTAACCAATCACCTGAAAAGATCCTCCTTAAAAAGCTTATCTGCCTGACTTACTTGGAGGGTTTGCTGCCTATTTACCCTGGTTGCTGTCTAGCCAAATCTCTAACAATAGCTTCCTGTTTGTTTTTGTTTTTAACTTAATGTGGTTGCTCTGTTGAAACAAACTAGTAATGTGAAATAAACTAAACCTGGTGTTAAAAAGCTAAACTGAAAAAATGAGAAAACATTTCGTGTGTAAATGAACAAAATGGAGATGTTTTTGTGAATCCAATGGTATAATAATGCATCTGGCAGAAAATAATCCATAATCTATTGGTAAAATGAAAAGCTCCAATTTATTCATTTAAAAACAGGTAGTGGGGCATGGTGGTGCATGCCTATAATCCTAGTGGCTCAAGAGGCTGAGGCAGGAGGATTGCGAGTTCAAATCCAGCCTCAGAAATGGCGAAGTGCTAAGCAACTCAGTGAGACCCTGTCTCTAAATAAAATACAAAATAGGGCTGGGGATGTGGCTCAGTGGTTGAATGCCCCTGAATTCAATACCCAGTACCCCCCAAAATTAAAACAGACTATAGAGAACTACAGGCTACTTAGGCTTATTATTTGAATAACTTTAATAAATAAGACTACTTAGGTTTATTATTTGAAGACACACCCTTTTTCAAAAATGTCTGTCCCACTGTTTTCACCATTTAGCTTTCTATAAAATTATAAGCATTTTTTAGAGAAGATAAATAGCATTGGTACCCTAGTAAATCAGTCACTATATTTTAAAAAGTTAATCTTCCTTATTTAATTACTTACTTTGCATGTTGCTGCTAGCAATTTTAGTCAAGGCAGTTGCAAAATATAGCTCAAACTAATCGGAAGTATTGTAGCAATAAAGAATGATAGGCAGAGCTGTATGAATGTGAACACAAGTTACTTAATAGAGCTACTCAGCTTTAAAAAACCTCAAGATTAGGAAAAGTCAACATTTACTGAAAAAAAAATTTACTTGTTTTCTATACAGTGAATATGTATATATTTTATGAACATATGAGAAAGTTTGGATCCACTTGAAGATTATAAGCCAAAACAAAATGAAGTCTTAATGAATTCTGCAAGAACAGAACAATCGGTGCTATCATGAGGTGGTATTAAAGGAAGAGGAAAAAAAAATCTCACATTAAAACAGAAGCAATGACATCCTCAGTCTTTTGTTCTGTGGTTTCAACCACCTATGAACAGAATGTAACCTGAGTGATCTGGGAAAGAATCTAGAGCAAGAATCCAGAAATGTTTAAAACGGTACGTTACTGATTGTAATGTGCATTAAGACACCTTTTTAAGTCATGAGTGATATTTTCTGCTTGGACCCCTGAGTATTTAGGTGCAGTTGCTGGAAAATCCCACTGTAATAGTTCCACCAGTATCCATATCACTTCTAAAGATTATTTTTATACTGTGTATTTTGAGCTTAATATAAAACAGTCAAGAAGAGACAATGAAATCAAATGATGAAGACTAGGGTCAGTATTATATGGAAAAGAAGTGTCTAGTTTCCTGGAGAAAAAAAAGAGATAACAAACTAACGTTAGTTCCCAGCATAAATTCTATACTATTTGTACTTTATGGATGTGCTAATATTCAGTCATGCCAAAAAGATTGTTTCTTTACAGGAGCAACTTGTAAGGTTTATGGTAAGGAACCCACCTGGTGGCAGAGAGAGATGTACAGATTTGTTTAAGGATAGGCAGGGTTATCAGAGAGAATGAGTTTGAATATGTTGAGGCCTACACAGATTGCCTTCCAACCCAGTGCCCCTGGACTCATGTCCAAGTCCTTGGGGAAAAAAGATTGCAGTAAAAGGCTTATATCATTGAATTATGTAAAAATTGGGGCTGCTAAAGTAGCACTAAATTGTGAAACTGGATAAAAAAAAAAAAAAAAACAAAACCCCAGGAAAAACTAGGATGAAGAATGGAAAGAATTTGAACATAACAGTGGTCATTAGATTTATGTCAGCTTAAAAGATAAATAGTTCAAGGGGCATACTTTTAACCTTTGAAGGTAATGTCAGCTAAAACAATCATTCTTCTGATGATATTTTTCCTTCTATTTTCTGACTCAATGTAATTCTTATATTCATAATTTGCTTTATTCAGATACAAAAAGTATTTCTTTTCTCAAACCATCAATCCTCCCATACAGAACCGTGGGCATCTCTCATTAAACCAGTTCAATAGCATTTGCACTAACCAATTTGTAGTAACATAATAGAAACTGATATTATCTCATTTTCAGTTTGAAAAAATTAGGTCAGGACAGTAAATCTGGTGGCCAACATCTTGGCACTCCACCTTCTCTAAGATGGCTGAGGTTTGCTGAATCTAACTCTTCTCTTTTCAACTGATGCAGGTATGTATCCTGATTTTGAATCAATTGAAGCAAAGTTACAAATAATACACCAGTTTTCCTTTGTGATATCATACTGTATCACTCTCAAACACTTGGTTTGTACCAAGATATAACTAGATGTTGGTAATACCTCTGATGAAAGTACAAGTTGAATTCTATACTGAAGATGTAATGAAGTGATGCCATCTACTGCAGTGCCAGTCACAGCATGTTATTTTTCTATTGTTGACATAGCAGAGTACCACAGTTTTAACATCTTAAAACAACAGAGTTGGGGTTCAGGTTGTGGCTCAGTGGCAGAGCACTTGCCTCGCACGTGTGAGGCACTGGGTTCGATCCTCAGCACCACATAAAAATAAGTAAACAAAATAAAGACATTGTGTCCATGTATAACTAAAAAATATTTTTTTAAAAAACAGAGTTTAGCTTTGGTTGGTTTCTCTGTCAGAGTATCATATGACTGAAATCAGGGTGTTAGGAGGGCTGTGTTACTCAAGAGGTTCTGGGGGATAATCTGCCTCAAGGTTCATTCAGGGTGTTGGATTTGAGTTCCCTATGATTGTAGGATTAAAGTGTCCATATTCTTACTCACTGATAGCATAGCTAAGGTCCATTCTAACATTCCTTGGCTCACGCCCCCCTCCTTCATTGCCAACAACAGTGCGTAAAGTCATTCAAATACCACATCTCTCTGACTTCTGCCTTTTTCTCAATTTTTAAGGTTACACCAGGCACACTGAAATAATCCAGGATAATCTCCCTGTCTTCAAGCCAGAAAATTCCACCTGCAAAGTTTCTTTGCCATATAATATTAACATATTGAGTTCTAGAGATTTGGGCATGGATATTGTTATGGGTGGCATTTAGTCTTCCTATCATGTGCAGTGCAGATTATATATTGCTCTTTGAATACTCATCGACTAGGTAATACAAAGTATTCTTTGGCCTACCCATGCAGATAGAATAATTATTTTTTTATCCCTTTAAAGTGGGCTTTATGGGCTGGGATTGTAGCTCAGTGGTAGAGCGCTTGCCTCGCATGCGTGGGGCCCTAGGTTTGATCCTCAGCACCACATACAAAGCAATAAAATGAAGACATTGTGTCCATCTACAACTAAAAAAAATCTTAAAAAAAAAAAAAAGTGGGCTTTAAAGAGATAGCCATCCCTCAGTATCTGTGAAGTGATTGGTTCCAGGATCTTCCATAAGTACCAAAGTCCATACATGCTCAATTCCCCTGTATAAATTGGCATAGTATTTGCATATGACTTATGCATATCCTCCTGTATACTTTGTCATCTATAGACTACTTTTAATACCTAATAAATATAAATGTTATGTAAATAGTTGTTATGCTATATAACTTAGGTAATAATGACAAGAAAAAACATGTCTGCATGTTCGGTGCAAACAATTTTTTAAAACATATTTTGAATCCATGATTAATTGAATCTATGGATATGGAAGGCCAAATATACTGAAAAAAATGTGTTCCTTTTCTCACGAATCAGCTCACCTTTCATATGTTAAGTTTGACCAACTGCCCTCTACTCATTACATTTATTAAACATTGACTAATTCAATAATATCAATACAGATTTATATTGACAGCTAATTTAGATACTCATTTGTGGACATCATGATTATTTCTTTGTAGATCATGCAAAAACAATGTCCTAATTTTTGATGGAGATATTCTCATTTTTAAAATATTTAATGTATTTTTATATTATATGAGATTCTTTTACCCAAGTAATGGGAACTTTGAAATGCTGGTTCACTGATCCAGCATATAATTTACTCTTTCCATTCTATTTGTAAATCAACCCAAAATTAGAATTCATGCCAGAAATGAAAACTCATTGTGATTTCTGGTTCAAGATGGCAGACCAAGATCACATGTTTACCTCTATCCTTCTGAAAATTAAAGGAACAATATCTTTTAAAAGAATAATAGCACCATAAAACCAGAGGAGACCAACAGTGATCAAGAAAAGTAAATATACATATGTGCATATATATATGTGTACATGTATATATATGTATACATACATATAATAGACTAATGAACAACTCAGAGCAGAAGAGATCATAGTCCAAAATATATTGATTTATTATAGAGCAAAAAGACTTCTTTCTCCAATAAAGCCCAAAGTGTGATAAAACCCTCCACCATTAATTATGTTAATTAAGTGACTTTGGAACCTTTGGACTAATTAAGCCCTTCCCCATTCACCTGTGTACTAGAACGTTATCAGTAATAGTATTTGGTCCTAAGCTAAAAACCAAGACGAGCTCTCTAAAGCAAGTGAATCGTGAGTGCTATTGAGTTCATTCC
>PVHX01002628.1:19769-138606 GCA_004024805.1 Geosciurus inauris | reverse complement strand
TGAATAAAATTTTTCTTTGTCATTTGTGAGAGTTCACCACTTATCTGCTTGCTTTGATAAGCTAGTCAGATTTTCATGCCTCTGATCAAACAAATAGCCAACAAGAACAACTTAGAGAAGAAAAGTTCATTTTGACTCATAATTTCAGAGGTTCAGTCCATGGTGGGACTCCATTGCTCTGGGCCAGAGATAAGGCAGAATACCATAGTGGAAGTCCATATGGTGGAGAAGCACTGCTCTATCCATGGTGGCCAAGACCAGAGAGGGAGAGAGAAAGGGATCCCAGGGAATATGCACTCCTCCAGACCACTTCCCCAGTGATCTACCTCCTCCAGCCATGCCCACCTACCTACAGTTACCACCATTAGTTCTTTCAAATAGTCTGTTAAATGAATCAATCCAATGATTAGGTTACAGTGCTTATAATCTAATCATTTCACCTCCTGCATTAACACAGGAGCTTTGGGGGAACACTCATGTCCAAACTGTAATATTCAACATCCTTGCACACTAAGCAAGGCCTATCATGTGTCTCTTCATAAACACAGACCATAAGTAAGCTTGGCCCTTTAAGAGTCTTGTGAGAAAGCCACCTATGTACACTCAGATCCCAGTCCTGTCACTTACTTGCAAATTACAGTATTTAACTTCTCTCAGTTTCATGTGTAAAGAACTCATTTGCAAGAGTAAAAAAACCAGTACATACCTGTCTGATTAAAATAATTCAAATAGAGTGAGGATTAAATAATATATTAAAATGTTGAGAATGCTGATGGCACATGGTAAATGCTTGTGAATGTTGGCATTACTCATAAATATGAATGAGCAATAAAAATATTAAATTGGATCAAGTTCATGAAATTAATGACCAAGGCAAACATAGTAAGCAACTTTAAATAAAACATAGATAATAAAAAATTTTTTCAAAGTCTTGATATTCTCAAAAGGACTTAGCAAAATATGACATTCATGAAATAATACCACATTATAATTTATTAAAGGTGGAGGGTAATCTAAAGACTAAAAGAGTTCTTAGAAATTCAACATAAAAGAACCAAAATGAAATGTCAAGTAGAATGTGCAAAAATATAATTTAGTAATCTGGAAAATAAAGGTGAAATGATTCCCAGAATGTACAGCAAGAATAAATGAAAAAGATAAACTGTGGCACATCAGTATAATGGAATATTATTCAGCCATAAAAGAATGTGGGTTAGCTCAGGAAATGATACCAAGAATTAATACATGGGATGGCATCAAATTAAAAAGCTCCTGTGCAACACAGGAAACAATGAAGCATGTGAACAGAGAACCTACAGAATAAGAGAAGATCTTTCCTAGCTACTCTTCTGTCAGAGGATTAATATTCAGACTATATAAATAACTCAAAATATTTAACATCAAAAAAATAACTCAATCAATAAATGGGCAAATGAATTACACAGACAGTTCTCAAAAGAAGAAATACAACTGACCAACACATATATGAAAAAAATGTTGAACATGTTTAGCAATTAAGAAAATGCAAATCAATGAGCTGGGGTTATGGTGCAGTGGTAGTGTGCTTGCCTAGCATGCGTGAGGCACTGGGTTCAATCCTCAGCACCACATAAAAATAAAAGATATTCTGTCCACCTACAACTAAAAAATAAATGTTTAAAAAAATGCAAATCAAGACTATAGCAATATTTCATCTCATTCTAGTTAGAATGGCAGACATCAAAAATACAAACAATACAAATAAATTAATTTAAAAATAAATAAACAAGGAAAAAATACAAACAATAATAAATGCCAGAGAGTATTACACTGTTGGTGGGATTGTAAATTAACACAACCACTATGGAGGTTCCTCAAAAAACTAGGCATGGAATCACTATATGACTCAGCTGTAACCCTTCTTAGTAGTTATCCTAAAGAATTAAAGTCATCATACTATAATGATACGTGCATACCCATGTTTATAGCAGCACAATTCATAATAGCTAAACTAGGGAAACAGTTGTGCATCAGTGGATAAATGGATGAATGGGTAAACATGTTGTACATTAACAATGGTGTTCCCCCCCCATGAAGAAGAATAGAATGGATCTATTTGTAGGAAAATTGATGGAACTTTTCTACATCATGTTAAGTGAAATAAGCCAAACTCAGAAAATCAAGGGTCATAAGTTTTCTCATGTGGAAGCTAGAGAGAAAAAAGGGGGAAAAGAGGTGTATGGGGGGAGGTGGATCCCATAAAAATAGAAGGGAGAGCAGTAGAGGAAGGGAACAGAATGGGTAGGGGAGGAAAGGGGGAAGCACTGGATAACAATATTGACCAAATTACATTATTATATTATGTGCATGTATAAATATATAACAGCAAATCCCACTATTATGTATAAATTATAATACACCAATTAGAAATACAGAAAAGAAAAAGATGTGAGGAATTAAATCACTTTAAATGCATATGGATAAGTGAAAGAAGTCAGTTTGAAAATGCTACATATTATATATTGCACAATCCCAGCTATGATGTTTTGGAAGAAGTAAAACTATGGAGACAGTAAAAGACAAATGATTGTGAGGGATTCAGGGGAGAGGAAAGGAGGACCTGATAGGTGGGATACTATTCTGAATAATAATGTAATTGTGGGTACATGACATTACACTTATGTCAAAACCCATATGTCTGTATAACACAGAACAAACTGTTCTGTAAACTATGAGTTAGTTAATGATAATGAATCAACATCCCATTGATCAACTGTAACACATGTACCACACTAAAGCAAGATGTTAATAATAGGAGAAATGGTCGGGACAAGGAGAGACATGGGACCTCTCTGCATTTTCTGCTTCTTTTTTCTGTAGACCTAAAACTGCTCTTAAAAATGAAGTGTTTTTTTAAGAATTACATAGTTTTTAACTTTATTTTATTTATTATTTTGTGGTGCTGAGAATCAAACCCAGTGCCTCACATGTGCTAGGCAAGCACTCTACCACTGAGCCACAACCCCAACCCAAAATGAAGTTTTAATTTAAAACAAAAATGGATATGAAAAAAAGAAAATTTCAGAGATTTGAGAAATATAGTCAGGATAATTGAAAGAAAAAAATAGACAAGCTTTAGAAATTTTCAGGCCAGAATAAAAATTTTATTGTAAGATTAGAAAACTCAAGAAGTCCCAAGCATTTATATGAAAAAACATTTTTTCCAGTACAATTTCAGATCATCAAGGACAGAAAGAAAATACTAATGATTCTCTCCACAGAGAAAGATAACTATTACTTTAAAATAATGAGAATCATGTTGATGACATATAAATAACACTAAGTGCTAAGTGACAACCGAAAAATACCTCAAAATTCTTAGGGAAAAATATGTTAGGCCTAAAAGTTTTAAACCAAAATATCAATCCAGTGTGAAGGCAAAATGAAGATATTTTCATACATAAAAGGACTTGAAATGCTATTACCCATAGTAAGTACTGATGATTCCCATCCAGATTCCTTATACTTGGCCCGTGCACCCAGCTGCTGAGTATTAGCCACAGCTGCCTTCTCTGGAGATGGTCCTGGTATGAACTGGAGCTCAGCATCACCTTTTAAAACTACTCCTATCCCTCCACTTCCCTCCCATCCCAGCAGCCAATGACTAATGACTGACGCAGAATCAAAATATAAAAATTCGAGCTCTCTTGGGACAAACATTGCAGCATTGTTTGCTCTCCTGAGCTCCCTAGAGGACTAGGCTGAGATTAGCCTCCAGTGGAAACCTCATCTTTGCCTACTTCACTTCCCCTGCCCTGTCTTGCTTCTCCTTCCCTTTCTCCTGAGAGCACACCCCAAATAAATGAATAAGTTTCACAGCAGTTCTCATTTCTGGCTCTGATTCTTGGAAATATAATCTAGTATTTTACCCACCATGAAAAAAATTGCTTAATAATAAACTCTAACTTACAAAATAATAAAAAGAACACAAGGACCTTCTACTTCGGATGAGCATGGAGTAACAAGGCCCAAATTTACCACCCCCATCAAACTATGAAAAAGTATATACAAAGTATACACTCTTAGACCTCAGATATCAAGTAGTGTAGAACAGTGCTTCCTGAGAAAGGGCCAAGAAATGAGGTGAGGCCTATAATTGCCCCCACTTACTCCAGAAGAAAAGGAGCAGGTACCTAGGCAGTGCTAGCTGCTCTCTCTCAGCTAAGGGGATAGATGTGGGAGTCTGAGAAGTGACTGGGAATCTGGTGGCTAGAGTTTTCAGGGAGGACTTCAAGAGATGAAAAAACTGTACAAAGAGCTCACAACATCTCAAAGCCTTCTTCCTCAAGCCTTGAACTAGTAACTTGAGTGCTCAGTGGTACCTGCCTCTGAGGACACTACCTGAGCCTGGAGAAAGCATTCCCTGAAAGAGCAGGAGCCAGTGTCCCCAAAGCTCATGCAAAAGCTGGGCATATCTGAAACATGAGGGTCTGTGGGTTACAGCAACTAGTGCACATTACTCTGATTCACAAAAATTTCAACACACTTGGTTCAAATTCCTAGCAAGAACTGAAAAAGTAAAAGGAATAAGAAGTATTAGACATAAAGAGACAATACAGTCATGAGTCTATAAATAAGGAGTGATTGTCCATTTAGAAGAACAAGTTAAATCCCTGCTTCACACCACGCAAAAATTATAGCCAAGGGACTGGGGTTGTGGCACAGTGGTAGTGTGCTTGCCTAGCACGCGTGAGGCACTGGGTTCGATCCTCAGCACCACATAAAAATAAAAAAATAAAGATATTCTGTCCACCTACAACCAAAAAATAAATATTTTTAAAAAAATATAGCCAAGACAAATCAAGTTTTCAGATAATAGCTAATATTTTTGAGCTACATCCCCAGCCCTTTCAATTTTTAATTTTGAGACAGAGTCTTGCTAAGTTGCTGAGGCTGGCCTTGAACTTGCATTCCTCCTAACTCATTCTCCCTGGTTGCTGGGATTACAAGCATGCACCTTAAATTTTTGCACCACACTTTGCTCATTTGCATAATCTTATGAGATTAATATACTACAATGCTTAGACTATAGTGAGTACGAGCACAGGCTTTGAAGTAGGGTGGGAAAAGGCTTGCCTACATTTGTGTCATTCCCCCCAACTTCTTAATATTTCAATCTAAAATCAGATCATTCTTTCTTATCTCTTCTGTTTATTACTCTATCAGCCTTTTTGACCTGCATTTTGCGTATTTATTTCTAAGTTAATATTTATTCCTTTATCATATATGTTGTCCTTTTTCTTTCTGAGATTTTTGTCAGTTGGATTTGGCACTTGTATTTCTATTCTCTTGGCCTCTTAACTTTTTTCTATGATCTTCACTTTTTCCTTTCTAGGATCTTCACTTTTTCCTTTCTAGGACAGTTTCTCTGTCTTATCTCACTAACTTGTTTTATGGCTGGATCCATCAGTTGTTATCCTATTAACTATTGCATTTCTACTAAATTTTTCACTTGGTTCTTCTTAAAATGATTTTTGGTTTCTAAAGCTGATAAATTTGGTAGATAACATCCAGTAATTAATTATTCATTCAAAAAATGTTCAGTGGTTTAGAAATAACATGTCCTTTAGGAATAACATTCTATAAATACTTGTTGGGCATTTAATTGGGCAAGTATTATCATTCCTCAGCTGCTGTATCAAGCTGTATACAGAAGCTTCCTTCCTCATGGGCTTCATGTCATTCTTGCTGTTAGCAATACCCCAAAATGTATAGTTACACAGGCAATAAGTTCCTTCTGTCACTGTAGTTAGCATTGTAATCGTCAGTATATTTCAACTAGACTGTCAGATTCTTGACTATGTCTTTTCTAGTCTGTTCCCAGTATCTGACAAAGTACCAGGTATATAAAAGGCAGGTTTAATATCCTTTTCCTGAATGGATGTTGAAATTAATATACTTTCTTATTTTAAAAAGTGCCATAAATACTAATCCAAATTTTTACTTGACCTTTTTTTTTTTTTAACAACATAATGAAGGTATTTTTTAGCCTAGGGTGAATGCATGACTCACAGAGAACTCATTACTCTCCTCTTAATATCATGATTTCATATTTTTGGTGGGTGACACCATTTGATTCACTCTCAAACACCTCCATAGCAATTGAAGTTTCAAAAATACACCAAAAAGGTGCATTTTTGTTCTTGTTAGTTCACATCCTATGTGTCACCTCAGACTAGGAACCCTAGTAACAATCTGCTTTGGAAGTCCTTGTTTGCCTTCTTCTTTCATGGGAACTTTAAATGCAATATCCTGATTAATGTTATTTATTGGTTAATTCTTTCATTCATGTATTCAGTCATGAATTTATTGCTGTATGCAAGTGTCATTAATCTATTGCTGCATAGCAACATTAATAAACCTTAAACAACGTCCATTCATTAATGCATGACACTACTGTTTAGCAATTTCTACTGAGCTCAGATGGGAAATTCTTCAGGTCTCACTTGGATTCATTATTTTATTCTAACTGTAGGTGCTAAGTTATACTGCATATGTGTCTCATTATTTTATCCTGAATATTAACCTAAGGTTAAATGTAAAATGTAAAACCCTTAAGTTCAGGATGTCACAGTTTAGGCAATATCAAGAGAAATCACTGATAAAACTGTGGAATAAAAGTTAAATCTTGACTTAATAAGGAGAGACTTGATTCAAAAGGATTATTGCAACAGGGCCAAGAGACTATTATAACAGGTAGCAAGGAGACTACTGCAATCAGGAAAATGCTTTTTTTTTTTTTTTTGGTTTTGGGGCTTGAACTTAGGGGGGCTTAACCACTGGGCCACATCCCCAGCCCTTTTTAAAAAATGTTATTATTTAGAGACAGTCTCATTGAGTTGCTAAGTGCCTCACTAATCTGCTAAGGCAGGCATTGAACTCACAATCCTCTTGTCTCAGCCTCCCAAATTGCTGGGATTACAGGTGTGTTCTATTGCACCCAGCATGAGCAGGAAAATGCTTTGACCACAGGTCTACAAGTGACTTGAGACTCAGGGGAAAAGCTTTTCTTTTATAGCTAGGAGTAAACACAGATAGAAATAAGCAGGTACAGGTAAGTAGGTTGAATGGGTGGTATTCTCAGATGGTAGATGGGAGAATATTTCACCCTGAGATCCCTTTGTTCTAAGGAAAAGCTATATGGTGGCTCAGGCTGATGATGAGGAAAAGGGCAGGGGACTGGAGAAAGAAGAGAGTTGAACCAAAATTTTGCTTAAGGAACATTCTGTTCTGACTGATCAAGGTTTTTTTGTACAAGGAAGCTGGAGTTGCCTCAAGGTCTGCAGGTCCTAGTGGACAGAAAATATAATTTAGGAAACTAGATGCTTAGTGCTCAGGAATGAGTAGGTATTACAGACTGAGCTTTATGCTGAAACGTTTAGTAGAGGCCTGGGAGTTAAGGCAGCCGTGAATCCCAGCACGGATTCTTACCAGTGTTTCCAAGGCTTCAAATGCAAGTGATTGGAGTGAGTACAAATTAATGTGTTTTGCACATAACCATGCTTTCTACTGTTCTAAAGCTTTTCTTAAAAATAACATGTCCAAAGAGGTGTTTGGCTTCTGGCTTCAGCTCTGAAATGTAAAGAAATCATATTCTTGTCCTTACAACAACAAAGCCACTTTGGCAATCTGCTTTTAGCAAATAGTTAGCAAATATGTATTCAGTCTGCCAGGCACCATTTTATGTCCTGGGGGAAAAAAGTGAATAGGATAGTTTCTATTCTCATGAAGAGTTCATAGTAGTTGAGAAGCAAACTTTTTATGTATTTAGGAGGGCTCTTTAAATATTAGGGGAAAGGGCTTTTTATGAATTGTAAATTGCTTTTCCCTACTTTATTGACAGCATTCTTGTTACTGATTTTAATGAAAATACTTCTTAAGTCTTTCTTTATGTTGTACATGCTTTTTGTTGTAGATAGATGTCAGGTAGACATTGAAAAAACCTGAATATGTTTCTGTTTCTGAGCCGAAGGAGTTTCTTTCAATAACAGTTGCTCTGGGCCAAATACTTCCTCCACATGTAATTTATCATGTATTTTTCTCCTTCAATCTGCTAATTTAGCAAATTTTATTTTTTTCTTCCTAAAATAAACTCTATTTGGTCATTATCTTAATTTTTGAAGTATACTACTAGTTCAATCATCTATATTTTAAGATTTTTTATATCTGTATTAACAATGAGTTTGGTCATACTCTCCTGTTTTGCTGTTTGTCCTAATTTGGATATCAAGCTTAAATTAACTTCACAAAAAGGTTTGAATAACTTTCCTCCCAACTTCTTCTCTGAAAGTTTAAAGGAGAAAGACATTATCTTTTTTTTTAAAGTACCTTGGGGTAGCTCTTCAGTTTATTTTTCTCTAATTTATTTTGATAATTTAATCAATAATATATTGTTTCTAAAATAATTTCTTGGATCTAAGTTTTAAAATTTGTTGACATTAAGTTACTTTTGATTTTTAAACCTCCATCAATTCTATATTTTGTGCTGTTGTATCTTCTACTTTTCACATATGCTTTTATTATTTGTACATTCCTTCCTTTTCTTTTTTTCTTGGTCTTGCTATGCATTTGTATGTTTAATTGGACACCATTCCCCAGTTAATGTCTGATGTGTGTCTCTTTTCCCTTAATCTATTAAATAAAGAATTAATACCTACCTTGTGTTTATTCTGTTATTCTTTTGAAATTATCACTTAACTTATTTATTTTTATTCCTTCTGGTCATAGTATAAAATATATTTAATACTACTTTAATGTCTGCAGAGGACAAAGCCTATGATTTAGCATGTTCTGTGTCTATTAGTTTTGATTATGCCGTACTTCTTTTTTGGGGGGGGAGGGGTGGCCAGTTCATGCTTTATCACTGAGCTACGTTTTAATTCCTTCTTTAACTCATGGGTTATTTATAAGCTATAAATATACAATTTGGGAGCATATGTGTTCATCATTTGTTATTAGTTTCTAATGTAATTGTAATATGATCACAGAACCTGTCTTTATATATCGGTTCCCTGGAATTATGAAGGTGTCCTTTGTGTTTTAGCAGATGCTCACTGCTTTCAATATTCTATGTCTTTTCAAGAGGAATATATAAATTCCATATATTAGATGTACTATTCTATATTATAATTATAATTTTCAAGTCTTTTATATATTCTACCTGAAATTTTAGTTTACTATTAATATTTTTTTGACTTGGTAAGGATTGAACCCAGGGCCTGGTGCATGCTAGGCAGCAGATCTACCACTGAGCTCCACACCCAGTCCCTTCTTACTGAAATTTCATATGCTTGCACTATCAGCTTCTAAAATCTTTCTTTGTATTGTTTTTATCTGTTTTTGCTTTATGTATTTCAAAGGTATAATATTTAATTCACATAGTTTTATTATAATTTCTTCTTAGTGGGCATTGTTCCTTTTACAATGATGTAGTATCCTTTTTATTTTTATTTTTTTTAAATATTTATTTTTTAGTTGTAGGTGGACACAATAGCTTTATTTTATTTTTATGTGGTGCTGAGGATCGAACCCAGTGCCTCCCGCGTGCTAGGCGAGCACGCTACCACTGCGCCATAACCCCAGCCCTAGTATCCTTTTTATTGCTGTTAAGTAGTCTCTTAAATCTAATTTTTCTGATAATAATATCATAAACTCAGTTTTCTTTTAGTTTTCCTTCATTTTCTACTTTTCATATTTTTTGTACCTCATAGAAAACATGGAGATGACTTTAATATTTAATATGATAGTCTCTTTTAATACATGTTTTAAATCCATCTGTAATTATGGTGATCATTAATCTATGTGGATTACTAATATGATAATATTTTAAATTTTCACTTATTATTTTATTTCATTCTTTCCCCTCTTCTTTCCTATGTTGCATTATTAAAAAACATATTTACCTATCTTCCTGAAAGGGATAAGGACTTATATTTTGTATACATTCTCACTGATTTGTCCCATTTTCCATGTCACTGGTAATCAGAAGCCTTGCATCACTTTTTTAAAACACAGAATTGCTTACTATGATAATCACTCATGGCCACAGCCATTGTATGCTTTCTGAAGTAGGATAGGGAACAAAAACTAGGCAAAAAGGAGACAAAGTAGAAAGAAAATATGACTTAATCTAAAAGCCTGTTCCTCATACCTTCACTCCTTGGGCCAGTTCTCTCTTCCAGGTTTATCACTTCCAAATTTCTATGAATCTTCACTCACATTCCCAAGTTACTGGAAATTCACCCACTTATGAAAATCACCCTGTGCACTGCTAATGGGCTCACTAGTCCATGTATTTTGAGAGCATATTGAGTATAGCAAACCCTATAATGTAGGGTACTTTCCCAGAAACCTATATTGGGTATTTTCTCAACATGATCTATTGATCAGATAATGGAGAAGATGTCAACCTAAGGATCTTAAGAATTGCCTGACCACCATAAACCATCTTATAATGACAGACTGATGTCATCTTCACACACTCCTCCCCATGCTCACCCTTCACCAAGTTTCCTATAAAAGAAGAGCTTGAGAACTCCGAAAGCATCTCTCATTCTCCAGATGGGCCGTATTATCTCTTGAATGTGTATTCCTTGCTTTCCTAAATAAATCTCTCTGCCTCAATATCTGATGGACTGAAATTCTTTTATTTCACGTGTGTCAAGGACCCTGTTATCCTGAATTGAAGTCTCCCTCTCTGGGATCTCCATGAATCACTTCTGGTGATAGTACCTTTTTTTTTTTTTTTTTTAATTTCAGAGCCCAAGTCTGAAGCTTCATAGGTAGATCCCAGCCTTTCTGGTCTGTTTATGAACAAGGAAATGCTTATCTTGTTTTTAAGCTCATCTAAATTCTTTAAATTTTTGTGCACTTTTTCATTGCCATGTGTTTGCAGAAAGGATGTGAGGGAAGCTTCACCATGTGAATCTCACGACTCACATGCCCATACTTGACCAAAAGATTTTCAGATTAGTTTTGAATCACCATGTGGAGTAGTCTGCGTGACAGTGTATTTGGATATTCCCTCTTAGTACAATTCACTTTCTGATATTAATTTATAACCTTTCAAATTGAACATTAAAGAATTCAGCCTTCAGTTTCTACATCTCTGATTTAGTTTTCAGACTTCAGGTATCATGCTACCTTGTAAGAAATTCTTCAATGAAGACCAAATATGTTACAAATGTTAAACTATTTACTATTGTTATTATTATGATTATTGAAATGAAGCTCAGAAAGTCCTATTTTCTAGTCTGGAGAAGCGTAAAAAGATTGAGAAAGAAGATGATCTCTCAATCCGATTTAAAAATAAAAGAAATTGCATGTCAATAAAGATGATTGTTTCACGCTTTCCAAAGGAAAGATGGCAGGGAAGCCAACTTTCCTTGTTTTACGGAAAAGAGCGAGAATTTCTGGTGGTTATAAAGGAATAATTTATGAATCTGGACATTCTGACTGAAGTAGGCAGAATGGACTGAAATGTTCTATTAATATCAAAGGAACACTTGTGGGTGTTCATGGCACTGCTGAGCTCACGATGCAAGAATGACTTAAATGACTGCTAACTTGGGAGGCAGAGGCTATTATGTGAGTTGAGAATACAGTAGGACCTTCATCACACTGTGCTGAAAATACTGGGACCTCATGGACCTGGATAGGAACTCAGGCTGTTTCCTCACCCCACTAAATCTAGCATTCAGGTCCTAGAGCAGTGGTATCATTCAGAGAGAAGATTGCTATTGTCCCCCACTCCGTTTCAAATGCCTGGCTCAGAAATTTTGCCTGGGAGGAAAAGTAGGCTATAAAATAACTCTTAATCTCTTCCCAAAGGAACTAACTTCAAAAATACCTAGGAAAGTTCAAATCTAAGAGCACTTAAGAGAATATTTATGGATTTAATGGAAAGACAGACTGGACTGTAAACTGGATGACTTATAAGAGAATTAGGGAATAAAACAGCTGGGAGGAGTCCTCATGGGTCAGAAAAAATACTGTATATTGACCTCTGAAACTATTCCTGCAAGCTGGGTACAGTGGTGCCTGCCTGTAATCCCAGTGACTCAAAAGGCTGAGGTGGGAGGATCACAATTTTGAGGCCAGTCTCAACAAATTAACAAGGCCTAAGAAACTTAGTGAGACCCTGCCTCAAAATAAAAAATAAAAAGGGCTGGGGATGTAGCTCAGTAGTAAAGGGCCCCTGGGTTCTATCCCTAGTTTAAAAAAAAAAAAAAAAAGGAAGAAAGAAGGAAACCATTCCTGAAAAGGAGTCACATTTTTGAATTCATTTGCAGAATGTTTGATGTTCCCAGGCATTGTTGAAAAAAACATCCAGCAATTAAAAGAATTTTAGCAGGGATGGAAGATGGCAGGGATAGAGAGGAAGAGAGTAAATGCCATCCAAGGTTGAATGATTGTACTCAAAGCTGCACCTCTCTAAGGAGCAAGATCTCAGATTTAGCACTGTGTGTTTATGGGAGGTGTATATGTGTATGTGGTATGTGTATCCGAAGAGCAAAGATTTCATTAAAACAGTCAGTAAACAAGCTCCCTAAAAGATGATGAGGTAATGCCATGATTTGACTATGGCTTGTCCTCTCTGAAACTCATGTTGTAATTTTATCCTGTGAGGCATTAGCAGGTGGAAACTTGATCTTACTATAATGATTAAAAGTATAGTCTTTGGGAAGTAATTAGGATTAGATAAGGTCAAGGTAGAGCCCCATGATTTGGTATCGGTGGCTTTATAAGAGAGAGAGAAAGTGTGAGGCAAGTTAAAAGTGGGTTATTTCGTCTCTACATAAAACACAAAATAGGGCTGGGGATGTGGCTTAGGGGTCGAGTGCCCCTGAGTTCAATCCCTGGTACCAAAAAAAAAAAAAAAAGTGGGTTATTTCTTTGCCTAATTTTTTCAGAGTTTTTATCAGGAAAGGATGTTGAATTTTATCAAAGTTTTTTTTCTGTATCAAGATGATTATATATGGTTTTTGTCCTTCATGTTGTTGATATGTGTGTGAGAGTTATTGATTTGCATATGTTGGTCAATTGTCCCTGGGATAAGTCCCCATTAGATGGTGAATAATCTATTTAACATGATGTTGGATTTGATTTGCTACTATTTTGTTGAGAATTTATTTCTTTATAAATGTCTGGTAGATTTCAACAGTGAAGGCAGGGTCCTGGGCTTATCTTTGACAGAAGACTTTATTTCATTACTCATTTTTTTTGTCTATTTAAATTTTCTGTTTCTTCATGATTCAATTTTGGTAAGGTACACATGTCCAGGAATTTGTCTGTTTTTTCTAGATTATCAAATTTGTTGACTAATAATTGTTTGTAATAATCTCTAAAATTTTTGTATCTTTATGGTGTAATGTATAATATCTCTTATTTCATCTCTGCTTCAATTTATTTAATCTTCTCTCTTTTTTTTAGTCTAGCCAATGGTTTGTCAATTTTGTTTATCTTTTAAAAAAAACCAACTCTTTATTTTATTCACATTTTTCTTTCCTGTAGTCAGATTTAACAGAAAAAGATTTGAACTGGCCATGATAAATCCATTACAGAATTAAAAGAAAGCATAACTAAATAAGTAAAGGAAGATATGATGGTAATGTTACTTACCATGGATGAAGAATAACAATAAAGATATAGAAATTACAAAGTAGAGTAACCAAGCAGAAATTCTGTAGCTAGAAAGTACAGTAGCTGAAATAAAAAATTAACTGGAGGGATTCAACAATAGATTTGAAGTAGTAAATACAGTGTTAATGGTTTTATAGCTAGATTGCAAACTTCCTGAGTGCTCTTTAGCTCTATTTAATAAATGTTTATGTATCTTTATTGTGACTTCAAAGTTTGTTAGTTTGTGTAAGATTTCTTCTTTGAAGAAATTTCTAATTTGTTGTTTTAGTTTCCAAATATTTGAGGCTTTCCTACATATCTAATTAGTATAGATATTTGACTTAATTTTTTGTGTTTGGAATGCATACTCTGCAAGATTTCGAAGTTTTAAAACCTGTTGAGCCAGCACAACCTTTATCTTGGCAAATGCTCTTTGTGCACATGGAGAGAATGTGCAGTTGTAGCTGTTGGATAAATTATTAGAGTTGTTGATATATTTTTTTCAGATCTTCTATATCCTTATAGATTTTCATTTAGGTATTAAAAGGGAAATTGCTATTTTTACTTGTGATTGTAAATTTGCCTACTTATCTTGAGTTCAATCAGCTTTTCTTTGTTTCTTAAACTCAGTTGTTAGTCTCCTGCATTTCAGGATTTTTACTTCTTCATGAACTAATCCATTCATCATTATAAAATGTGCCTCTTTTGTGTAAGTCTTTATTCTTGTCTTGAGGTCTAGTGAGTGTGTGATAATTTAGTAATTTAATGGATCAAATCCAACGTAACATTCTGGAATCGATCCTGGAACAGAAAATGTATATTAGTTGGAAAACTGGTGAAAATACAAGAAATGTTTGCAAATTTACTTGATAATAATGTACCAATATTAATGGTAAACATATCAGGGTTATAATAAAATATTAATAGTAGGGGAAATTAAGAGAAGGATATGTTTATTTTTGTAATGTTTCATTATTTTTGTAAATATAAAATTATTTCAAAATAAATAATTTATTAAGAATGTGGAGTTGTAATCCCAGCACTTAGGGAGGCTGAGACAGGAGAATCATGAGTTCAAAGCCAGCCTCAGCAGCAGTGAGGTGCTAAGCAACTCAGTGAGACACTGTCTCTACATAAAACACAAAATAGGGATGGGGATGTGGCTCAGTGGTCAAGTGCCCCTGAGTTCAATTTCCCGTACCAAAAAAAAAAAAAAAGAACGTGGAGTTGTATACTATGGCTGTTAATAATAGTAACTAGCACTTAACAAAGAACTTATTACATTACACAATATTTTATGTTTCTACATAAATTAATCCATTTTCTTCCCACCAGAAAAACAACCCCACTTGGTAGGTGTTAACAACTTTATTTCACAGAAGAAGTGGAAACACAGAGATTAAGATAGTATGTGGCAGGACTAGAATTTGAATCCATGCAAGAACAATTATTCATCAGTAGGCATCAATGTTTGAGTTATGTGACAAGGAGGCACCTGGGTCATACGTTTCTTCCCAGTACATAAGTCACCCAGAAACATAGTCCTCTATTGCCAAAGAATAAGGGAAGAAAAGGAAGAGGGGAAATAAACATCAAATATTTACCCTCAAGAAAACTGAATTGAGAAGTGATTAAGCTTTTTTTTTTCTTCCTAGAGTGACTAGTATCCTTAAAAATGTGATTTCTAGTTTTTTTAGTTACTAAGAGGAAGTTAGGACTTTTAGACTAGTTGAGTTGTGTTATAGAATCAAGTTATATATTTGCACATGAGTCATAATTTACACATTTCAAACCTTCTGCAAATGGAAATTGTGTTATTACCTTCTCACTGAAAACTGGTGACTTCCTACACCCTTAAACTTCAAAATCTTTCTGCTGCCCAAAGGCTATTCTTCATAGCCCCATAGCGTTTTCTATTACCTCTCCTTTGCTCTCTGTGCTCCGATCATTTCTTTAAAAATATGTAGTGCAAAGTTTTTATTGAATTTGTAGCAACTCCTTCAAAGAAGCATACTCTTTCCAGTAGGGTGGTAATGGAGGAAAGAGGGGATGCAGGCATTATGTGTCTGCTCCCAATGAGGAAGAACTGTGAATGTGTGTGTGTGTGTTGAAATTAGCTTATGTTTTAGATTTACAGAAAAATTGTGAAGATATTAGAGTCAGTTCCCAAATATTCCATACCATATCATTAACATGCTACATTAGTATGATACATCTGTTAAAACTGATGAACCTATAGTGTTATATTATTAACTGAAGTCCATCCACACTTAACTCAGATTTCCTTAAGCTTTTTACTGCATATACTTCCATTGTAGGACCCTTCCCTATACCTTAAGTTATCATGTTTTCTTAGGCTGTTCTTGTATGTGACAATCTTTTCCTTGTTTTTGAGGACCTTAAAGGTTCTGAGGATTATTGGTCATCTATTGTAAAGAATGTTTTTCAGTTGAAATTTATTTAAATTTTTCTTATTATTTGACAGAGATTATGGGTTTTGGGGAATACAACTGCAAAAGTCAATTGTCTTTTTCTCACATCACATCAGTGTCACTAGAAATAAGAAACACAGCCATGGATTTCCTTATTAATATGGCTGAGGTAGTGTTTTTCAGGTTTCTCCACTGCCGTTTCTTCCTCCATCCATCACCAATTTTCCATACTGTGTTCTTTGGAAAGAGGTCACTCTGTGTAGCCTGTACTTTAGGAGCAGGGAGCTATCTTTCTCCTCTACAAGGGAAAAGTAATTACATAAATTATTTGTGATCCTTCTGCCTGGGAAATTTGTCTCCTCTTCCCTATTTACTCATTTATTGAACAATTTATTTGAATCACTATGAACTCATAAATATTTAGTTTATACTTTAGATTATAATCCAATACTACTTTACTTAATTCTCAAACATTGGGCTCAAGTGATAGTGGGCATCTTTTCATGTGCTGATTTATCTATACATCTTATTTGGTGATATGTCTATTCAGATATTTTTCTCAACAAATATTTGGGCTGCTTATTTCCTTATTGTTGCATTTTAAGAGGCTTTTTGTATATTGTGAATTTAAATTCTTAGGATTATTTTCAAAGATTTTTCCTCAATATTCAGTTGACATTTTCGTTCTCTTAGTGATGTCTTTCACAGAGCAATAGTTTTAAGTTTTAATTAAAGTTAACATCATTTTTTAAAAAATGAATTATGATTTTTTTACCTTAATTAAAATACTTTATTGCTAAAAGTTCCAATAATCATCTGAGCCTTCATTGAGTCACTCTTTCCTAGTTGAAGCCATTGCCTTGATGTTGATAGTTGCTGACTTATCAGGGTGGCATTTGCCAGAGCTTGAAGTGGCTGTGGCAATCTCTTAACATATTACAACAGTGAAATTTACCATATCAATTAAATGCTTGACAACATTTTACAGAATTTCTTTCAAATTCAGAGTAAATCCTCTCCAATTTTAGCACTGCTTTCTCAACTAAGTTTTATGTAATATTCTAAATCTTTTTTGGTCATTTCAATAATGTTCACTACACCTCCACAAGGAGGAGTTTCCATCTTAAGAAACCAGTTGTTTAGCCAGGTATGGTGGCACACACCTGTAATCCCAACAACTTGGGAAGCTGAGGCAGGAGGATTGGGAGTTCAAAGCCAGCTTCAGCAATTTAGCGAGGCCCTGTCTCAAAAAGAAAGAAAGAAAGAAAAGAAAGAGAGAGAGAGAGAGAAAGAAAGAAAGAAAGAAAGAAAGAAAGAAAGAAAGAAAGAAAGAAAGAAAGAAAGAAAGAAAGAAAGAAAAAGAAAGAAAAGAAAAAATGGGTGTGTAGTTCAGTGGTTAAGTACTCCTGGGTTTTAATCCTTGGTACCAAAAATAAACAAACAAACAAACAAATAAATAAATAAAAAGAAACCACTTTCTTGTTCATCCATATGAAGCAACTCCTTATCTGCTCAAGTTGGACTTTGAGGCTGCAGCAACCGAGTTGCATCTCCAGGCTCCACTCCTGTAAAATGAATCATGATTTTGGTGTTATATGAAAAATTTATTACCAAACTCCAGGGAGATTTTTCACGGAAAATTTCTCCTATGTTATTTTCTAGGAGTTTTCTAGTTTTGTGTTTTATAATTTATGAACTATTTTGAGTTAATTTTGTAAAGCTATAGGATCTGTGTAAGAATGAGAGTTTCTGATGATATGGGACAGACAGATTTGAGTGGTGGGAACATAAGATGAAGGGAACAATTCCATAAAATGGGCCCATTGTGCTGACCTTTTCCAAGAAGGTCACATGCTCTCCTTTCCAAGAAGCAATTTACTTGTATCCCCGCCTGGCTTAAGTGGACAGGATATGTCACATTCTTCAGCAACCTACCTTCTATCTGAAGGAAATAATGTTGATAAGAAGAAAGGAAGTTACCCTAAAGGGAGAAACTTTTGTGACTCTTCACAAATCATATCCCAGAACTCAGAGAGATAAGGATAATTCCTCCTAATCATAAAATCTGTAAGAATTTGTGCTTAAGAACCCAATTAAAACCAGTCAGAATGGGCCAAAGTGACCTAGAGTTTTCATGGCAGTGAGGACTTGAAAGTCTGATGTCATTCTGCTGTCACTCAAAAGTCGAGAGGTAGACCTAGGCAGGACTCTCTAGAAACTTCTCTGGGATCCCCAGTAAAACTGAAGTTCAAGAGAGTCACATTGTTCTCCTCTCTGAAAGGACCCACTCTCTCAGTTGAGAGTGTCCCCTCTTCCCCTTTCCCAGTCCTTCTAATAAATTCATTGCCTGTTATTCTAAGCAACATGTCTGAAATCTTTCTGACTTGATTGCAAGAATGGGGGCTAGAAGGGGAGATCTTTGTGCTGTCTCAATTTCCCAGAATGCTCCAGTCCTGTAACATTAATACTTGACATCCTCACTAAAGTTTAGGATTTTAGCTGTTTAAATAGCTTTGTAGTGGAATCTCCTCTCTCTCTCACTCTTTCTCTCTCTGCACATGGATATACTAAAACCTTTTTGTAACTGCTTATTAGTTTCATACTTTTTTGTCAATTCTTTGGGATTTTCTGTATAAGCAATAATGTCATTTGCAAGTAAAGACAGTTTTGTTCTTCATTTTCAATCTGTATGCATTTTGTCTTTTACCTATCACTAGACCTATCATAGATGCTGTAAATGTTGAAACATCTATGATAGTGTATTTGCCTATTTATCCTTTTAATCCAATTCATTTTGGGGCTTGTGTGTGTGTGTGCACGTGTGTGTGTGTGTGTGTGTGTGTGTGTGTGTGTATTTGGATGCAGTGTTGTAGGTTTATATACCATTAGGATTATTGCTTACTAAATTATTTCCTTTATTATTATGTATTTATTCTTGATCATTTCCTTGTTCTGAACTCTGCTTTATCTGAAATTAATGCAGCTACTCTAGCTTTCTTTTGATTGATTCTAGCATGGTATACTCTTCTTTATTCTTTTGCTTTTTACCTGAATCTTTCAGCTTAAAGGCAACATATATTTGAGTCTTATTTACTTATCTACATTGTTAGTCTCTATCTTTTAATTGTTATATTTATATCATTCACATTTAAGTAATTGTTGATAAGGTTGAATTAATACTTCTCCTGTTTTTAATAGTTTGTTTATTGAATTTGTTCTTTGCTTCTTATTTCTCCTAGATCTGCTTTCTCTAGTTTTAACTGACCATTTCATATTATTATATTTTACCTCTTACCATATCAGTTAAACTTCTTTAAAAGTCTTTACTGATTGTCCTAGAGTTTATATTATATGTTGTTAGCTAATAAGTGCATCTTAAATTATACCATGCCACTTCACACAGAGTGCAGGTATCTTAGTGCATTCCCAATTCTACCATCCAATTCCTCACTCATTGTACTTACCCGTATGTAATAATTACCTAACCTATTATCACTATTATTGTTTCCAACAAAGCTATCTTAATTACAAATAACTGCAAAAAAAAAAAAAAGATTTCATTGATTTTTTCTCTGATGCTCTTCCTTTGTTTATGTGGCCTCTGTTTCTGACCTATATCATTTTCTTCTCCTGGAAGACCTTGTTTTTAATATATATTTCTTAAAGGAAAGGTCTGCTGTTGATAAGTTCCTTCTGTTCTTATTTGTACAAGAAAATCATTCTTTCATCTTACTTTTTAATTTTACTGGATACAAAATTCTAGATTGTTGGATTTTTTTTCTTTTAATGCCTTTATTTCCATCCACTCTTGCTTTCATGGTTTCTGATGAGAAATCTGCTTTAACTCTTATCCTTCTTTTCCTATATATAAGGTGTTTAAAAAAAAAATCTGTTTTTGCCAGGCATGGTGGTGCATGCCCGTAATCCCAGCACTTTGGGAGGCTAGGACAGGAGAATCACCAGTTCAAAGGCAGCCTTAGCAATGGCAAGACACTAAGCAACTCAGTGAGACCCTGTCTTTACATAAAACACAAAATAGGGTTGGGAAGGTGGCTTAGTGGTTGAGTACCCCTGAGTTCAATCCTTGGCACTAAAAAAAAAAAAAAAAATCTGTCTTCATCAAGACTTTGCTTTGGTTTTCTGCAGTTTGAATATAATATGCCAAAATATATATTTTTTTCTTTTGATATTTATCCTGCTTGATGTTCTCGGAGCTTTCTGAATTTGTGCTTTAATGTTTATCATTAATTTTGGAGAATTCTTGGCCATTATCACTTTATATATATCTATATATATCTATATCTATCTATCTATATATATATTCATATATTCATATATTCCATTTTATTTTTATTTTCCTTTTGGTATTTCAATTGCACATATTTTATACTACTTGAAATCATTGCATAGTTTGCATATGGTCAAAAGACAAAATTACAACAAAATTTAGCTGTAAGTCTAATTGTCTCATATAAAATTCATAAATTAGGGTAGTCTCCATTCTACAAAATTTAATAATAACTCCTACTGGGCAATAATTGAGCAGTAGGTTTATGAGGTGGGAATAAGGAAAAAGAACAATATAAAAAGTCTGGTTAATAGTAGGTTGCTTCAGGTCAATTTTTTGTAAGAGTTAAAGCAAAGAAGACTTCCTTATTATGCTGATTCATATAGATTGGAATCTCTTATTTTCAGAAAAAAAGCAGAAGAAGCTGATCTATTAGGGATCTATCTGCTTCCTTAAAGTTTCAATTTGATTACATGGCATTTAGATGTTTCATTCCTTTTTTTTTTTTTTTTTTTTTTGGTACCAGAGATTGAACTCCAGGGCTCTCAATCACTGAGCTACATCCCCAGCCCTATTTTGTGTTTTGTTTAGAGACAAGGCCTCACTCAGTTGCTTAGCACCTCACCATTGTTGCTGAGGCTATCTTTGAATTCACAATTCTCCTATCTCAGCCTCCCAATTTCTTTTGTTTTTGTAATATGTTTTTTTAGTTGTAGATGGATACAATACCTTTATTTTATTTATTTATTTTTATGTAGTGTTGAGGATCAAACCCAGTGCCTCACACATGCTAGGTAAGCATTCTACCACTGAGCTACAGCTACAGCCCCAACTCTTTTTTAAAAATTCTTTTTTCTCTCTACATTTTAGTTTGCAAAGTTTTATTGACCTATTTTCAAGCTCACTGATTCTGTAACTGTGTACAAATTAATGAGACCATCAAAGGTGTTCTTCATTTCTGTTATAGTGTTTTTTATTTCTAGCATTTCCCATTGATTCTTAGTTTCTATCACTCTGCCCACATTGTTCCTGCATATTTTCTACTTTTTTTTATCATAGGCTTTAGCATGTTAATTATAGTTAGTTTAAATTGTCTGTCTGATAATTCCAGAATGTGTTATATCTGAGTGCGTTTCTGTTGCATTGTCTCTTTAGACTGCATTTTCTTGCCTTTTAGCATGCCTTGTGATTTTTTTTTTGTTGAAATTGGACATGTTGGATTAGGTAACAAAAATTGAGTAGAACATCTTTAGTGTGAAGTTTTATGTTAATCTGGCTAGAAATTGGGCTGTGTTCACATTTGCTGTAGCTGTAGGTGTTAGAAGCTTCAAATTCTTGTATGACTTTGTTTTTAATTTCCTTTGTTGCTATTTGGCTTCCCTAAGACCTCTTTGGAGAGAGTTTGTGCCTAGGAACTCTTGCAGCTATAACTCACTGTTATCACACTAGAGACCTGTGGGTATGGTATAAGGTGTGGGAAGGACAATTTCTTCTTTAAGGTTATGACCAAATTTTAGCTTTTTAATAGGGATGTATCAATGGACTATGAGCTTCACAAACATTTTTCTGGTGTTTTTCCTCCTATAAGTGAGACAGGAAGGGTGAGTACAGCAAGAACAAATTACCTTCACCACAAGTGAGACAGGTTTGTGTACCTTTCCTTTGGAGAGTATACCTTCATTATAAAAAAATTCTCTGGGTTATATGATTATTATTTTCTCTTCCCCCAACCCTGCCAAAGTCACAGGGGATCTTGCTTGAATTATTTTCCATGAAAATATACTGGGGTTTCTGGAGGTAAGCCTAATGAAAACATGGAGGTCCCTCCAGAATCATGGCCCCTCAGAGCCTCTTGCTTTCACACCAGCCCAAACTTAGACTCTGTTACTTCATCACAATGACCTTGTAAATGTTTCTACTAGTTCTGGACTCTGGGAACTTTGACTCATTGACAATAGAAATGAAATCAAGTTATTGAGTATGAATACACAGGCAATGTCCCTATTGTGGACTCCACTTGGGAAGGGAGACACAGTTTCAACAAGAAACTATCAGATTGGATCACTAGGACTAGAGAAGAGATAGCATCAATGGCTGCTTGCAGGGGGTTTAGAAATGGTGCCGTGATGAGTTAAGCAAGAACCCTAGCTCAAGTGACGCACCTGGTACTTCTTGAGGGTGGATAAATGAGGCTCATTTGGTATCTGACAAGCCATAAACTAAGTTGGGACCTTTAAATTGCTCTCAGGTTATGAGCCACACCCCAGGAGTGCATATATCTTTTGTCCCTACTATCTTATTACCAGCTTATGGTCCCAAAAGTTTCTAATTCAGGTCAGAAGTTTAAAACTGATTTCTTTCCAGATTTGGGGGAAGTGATTTGTCCTGCAGTCACTGTTACCTGATAGGTCCAAGGAGAATTGATCTTTTGGATTTTTTTTTTCACTATAGAAATAACTACTTTTATGCTCTTTACTTGTCCCAGCTGGAACTGGAAGTGTCGGGAAGAGTATTGTGTTACTGATATTATTTAGAATGGCTGACCCATACTGCTAATAAAAAGTAGATTTATTTTTAGCAATTTTTAATTTCTTCTGGTCTCTTTAGATAAGGTATTCCTTATTGTATCATTTGGGAAAACCTGTCCTTTCTTCTCTTCAGCTTTTTTGTGCAAACTATCATCTGCCAGCTTTTCTTCTACCCTCTTCTCATCCTTTACCCAGTGACTCCTACTCACTCTTTAGGTCTTAAGTCTCACTTCTTCAGGAATATGTTTTCCCAAAAGAAATGATAAATGTTTAAGATGATGAAATGCTAAGTATTCTGATTGGATTAATATACATGTATTGAAACATCAAATTATATCCCATAGGTAAGAGTGATTATAAAGTGTTCTTCACATTGAAGGTTAAATTTAAGCTTAGGTTAATTTTTTAAAAATTCTATATTCTTTTGCCACCCTGTTTGCCACCTTTGTTAATATTTAAGTCCCTTGATATTACTTCTTCAACATCATTCTTGTGAGGTCAGGGATCATTTCTCTGTTTCTAGCATCTAACACAATTACTGTCACAATGTAGGTACTCAAGAATAATTCATTGCCCAGTGTGGTGGGACACTCCTGTGAGACTCAGTAAGACTGAAGCAGGAGGATCGTAAGTTCGAGGCCAGCCTCAGCAATTTAGTGAGGCTCTATCTCAAAATAAAACATAAAAAAGGGCTGGAGGGGTATCTTAGTGGTAAATCACCCCTGGGTGCAATCTTTGGTATTGAGAAAAAAGTATAATTTGTTAATTGATACTTGACTGAAAGGAGTAAGCCAAAAATTCTATATCTGAGTTGTCTCCAAAGTGTAATGAGCAATGATAAAAAATAAATCCTTCACCAGAGGATAAAATAATATAAGAAATCATGTATAACTAAAGAAGATGTAGTATACACTTTGGGAAGCTGAGACAGGAGAATCGCGAGTTCAAAGCCAGCCTCTGCAATGGTGAGGTGCTAAGCAACTCAGTGAGACCCTGTCTCTACATACACAAAATAGGGCTGGGGATGTGGCTCAGTGGTTGAGAGCCCCTCAATTCAATGCCTGATACCAAAGAAAAAAAGTAGTATAAACAATGAGTTGTCAACATGAACTTCAGTAAAGCAGAAACTGCAGTTGTTAGGATGAAAGCAGACTACAGTTATGATTACTGAAACAAAAACTACATGATACAAAAATAGTAATTTGGTGATAATTAAATAAAATCTTGGAGCATGAGAGTCATCATGCTTCTACCATTTTTTTTCTGAAATTGAGAAATATATATGTGTGTTTTAGTCAGGTTTTTCACTGCTGTGACCAAAAGACTTGACAAGGAAAATTTTTTGGAGGAAAAGTTTATTGTGGAGCTCACAGTTTCAGAAGTCTAGTCCATAGATGGCTGAGTTGATTCCTTGGAGCTTGATGTGAGTCAGGACATCATGGAGGAAGAGTGTGGCAGAGGTAAGCAGCTGAGAACATGGCACCAGGAGCAGAGAGAGAGACTTCACTAGCCACACAAAAAAAATGTATACCCCCAAAGCACAATTCCAATGACCTATCTCCTCCAGCCACACTGTACTTGCCTTCAGTTATCACTCAGTTATCCTATCAGGGGTTAAGGCTCTCATAACCCAATCATTTCACCTCTAAACCATCTTGTATTGTCTCACATATGAGCTATCAAGGGATACCTAGTATCTAAACCTTAACAATATGTTTATTTAAAAATTTAAAGGTTGCTAGTATTAAAAGAATAAAAATCAGAGTATACCTTCCAAATTTCTTTGTCAGAAGATGGGATGAAGAGCAAACAAATTAAAGAGAAACTACATAAAAGTTAGAAATCAAAGAAAATGTCAATGAAGTATGAAAGCAGTTACAAACTAATACAGAATTAACTTATTTTGTCTATAAACACATGCATAACTTAAAAGGAGTAAAATCATTGACTGAATAAAAAAATAATTGAATCATGAAATGCAAACCCAACTATATATTGTTAATAAGAGGCATATTTTTCTGCTGGGAAGGGTATGGAGGAAAAGGAACACTTAAACACTGTTAGAGGAATTGTAAATTAACACAACCACTATGGGAATCAGTATGGTGGAACTTCAAAAGACTAGGAATGAAACCATCATATGACCCAGCTATATCACTACTCAGCATTTTTCCAAAAGAATGAAAGCCTGCATACTATAGTGAGTGATACATGCATATTCATGATTATAGAGTGAAAATTCACAATAACTAATTTATGCAATCAGCCTAGGTTTCTGTCAACAGATGAATGGGTAAAGAAAATGTGGTATATATAAACAATAGAGCTTTATTCAGCCATAAAGAAAACAAAATTATCTTATTTGTAGGAAAATGCATGGAATAGGAGAACAACATGATGAATGAAATAAACCAGACTCAGAAAGTGAAGGGTCATATTTCTCTTTCATATGTGGAAATGAACATAGCTAGAGAGGAAGAGTAAAAAGAGGACTAATGAGAAAAAAAGAGTCCAGTTCAATAGAGTTAAGGAAAGGGAATGGGAGAAGGGAGAACATGAGGAAAAAGGACAGTATTGGGAAAATAAATTGATCAAATTAAGTGCATATATGAATACATCACAATGAATTACACTATTATGTATAATCATAATGCACCAATAAAAATAAATAAATAAAACATTTAAAAGAGATTTTTACAAAGATTCAAATTAAAAGAATGGGTGTAAAATGCAATAAAAGAACTTACAATCATAATGCTGGAAAAACTGGAATTCATGATAAAAAGTTCATTTATGATAATTCAGAATATAATCAAAATGAAGATGTTACAAATATATGAATCAAAAGATTCTTTTCAGTAATATAGAGAAAATATACAAAATATAATAGAAATGGAAAAATGTTCAACCTCACTATCCTTGTGTGATAGAGAAAAAATATGTAAATCCATAGAGAGACAAACACAGAATTAATAAGATTGTTTTAGTTGATATACATTTTTTCAGCTTTACACCTGGCAAACAGATAATGCAGTTTCTTCTAACTCATAAAATATTTATGAATTTTCTCCATGTAGTAGGTCAGAAAGGAAACCTTGAATAAACCCAAAATATCAAAAGAATACAGACTACAGTCTCTAATTATAATGAAAAATAAACCCTTGATAATGTTATTTATGAGAGTGCTTGCTAGAAGGATTCAACCAGTTGGAAATGAAAGTTTTCTTTATATCCTCCATGCATAAAATGTGGACTCAGAAGAAAATGTATACCTTTAATTACTTTCATTAGTAAAAGAGAAACAAAATAAGTCAAATTAATATTGATCTTAGTTGTTGGGGAAAAAAATCCTACAGTAAACCAAAGGAACAACTGAAGATGAAAGTACTAATAAATGAGTAAATAAAAGAAAAAAAGAGTAAAAATACAATCTAAGAACTTATTTCTTGAAAACAAACTTTATGAAATAGTTTACCCTCTCAATAAGGAACAGAGGAAATGTAAATACAGAAAACAAGATGAAGAAGGAGAAACCATAAGAAGTGGAGAAAAGTGAAAGAAATATAAGCAATACTTTACACTCTGTGAATAAATTAGATAAACATGGAATAGTGTTGAAATTTATATACTGTTGTTTATGTTTTGTAAATCTATAGCTTCTTCATTTTCTATAAGTGATCTGAACATTTCCATGAACTTAGATCCCAATGAACAATGGGCAATTAAGTATAAATTTACTAATTAGAAAGAGCTATCTCTGATTGTACCTAGAAAATGGACCAAGAGGTTCATTATCCATCACTATGGCTTGGATCTTTAATGTCCCCCCCAAAACCCATATGTTAAATGCTTGAAAGGTGGTGAAACCTTAGAAAGTGGGGCCTCATACAAGGAAATTAGTTCATTGAGGGTCACTGGGAGCATTGAAGGGAATATGAGGACCCTGGCAGCTTTCTCTCTCTCTCTTTCCACATGCCAGGAATTGTGTACTCCTTCTCCACCACATGCTCCCACCGTGATATGCTGTGCCCCCACAGGCCCAAAGCAACAGAGCCAAGTGACCATGGACTAAAACCTGTAAAACTGTGTACCAAGATAAACATTTCTGCTGGGCACGGTGGCTCATGCCTATAATCCCAACACTTTGGGAGGCCAAGACAGAAGGATCACAAGTTCAAAATGAGCCTCACCGAGGCTCTAAGCAACTCAGTGAGACCCTGTCTCTAACTATAACACAAAATAGGGCTGGGGATGTGGCTCAGTGTCGAGTACCCCTGAGTTCAATCCCTGGTACCAAAAATTAAAAAAAGATAAACATTTCCTCCTTCAAGTTGACTCTCTTAGGTATTTTGTTATGGTGACAGAAATCTCACGAACATGCCCACTGATTTCAATATTGGAGAAAAGTGAGCCTAACATCATACATATGGACTCAAGGACTCCCTCATTTCTTCAAGGATTATTAAGCTTCCAATTATACCTGATCACATCTGGGGCAAAGGTGTGGAAAAAATTAAAAATCACTAAGTATTTGCCCCCAAAGACTTTTTTTTTCCCCTGTGAGAGGTTGAATTTACTATTTTAAAGCTTAAAAGACTACAGTTGGAAAGTTTAAACTCCTTTCCCTCACTACCAAGTAAGATACTCAAAATCAAGATGAAATTAGTTATAGAAAAGTAGAGACCAATAATACCAGACTCTGTCATTTGGACAAATGCTCCCACTGGAAAAAATTAATGTATATATGAAGTGTCATCTAAAGATATCATAGACCAAGCGAGGCAATGGACTGTTACAGGACTGAGATCGAAGGCAGTCTGGAAACACCAGCACGTTTTATTGATCTGAAATTGGCAGCTGATAGGATGAATAGTGTTTGGGGCAGTTAAAAGGACCAGAGTCAGAGTTTGGGTATGTCTTCATTCTTAAACTTGGATTAAAGTGGTCCTAGACCACAAGAACCAAGAAGAAGAAAATTAAGTATTATCAGGAGAAAAATAATAGCTGTAGTCTTAAATTGTGTCCATAAATATGTTTACAAATAAAACATTGAACACTGGTGGGGAGAAAATTATATATTCTTTTCTCAACCCCAGATAAGTCTGTAGTTGAGAAACACTCCTGGCAGGAAAGACAGATTAATGAGAGAAAGAAAGCAAAGCAAAGCAAAACAACACAACAGAACAAAACAACAACAAAAAAGCAAGTTTATCAACGTATGCCATGCCCATCAGATGAGAGAAAAGTAACTCAGCTCTGTGGCTTAGAAGCCTGCTTAAATGGCATTTTAACAAAGAAAGAACTTAAAACAGTGAAAAGACAAAAGAGAGATCAAGTACAGCTCTCAAAAACAGGGAAACTCCGGAAAGAAACTAATGAAGTAAGATCTGCTCTCACATTTCACTGGTATCCACTGGGGCTATCTCTGAGCTGATAAGCAGCCACTTTGAGCACTGGAGAATTTATGTCAAGCTGTTAAGCAAACAAACACAAGGCTGGAAAGTGCACCCCTGCATTTTAATTGTCATTAGCTCAACAATCTTTACTATTTTAGGAGGAAATATTTTGGGTTTCTTCAATAAAATAAAACAAAACCAGCAAACAGTGGGACAAAATAATTTAGAAAAACTAGCAAAAATAAATCAACATATATAAACTCTTAGAGATGTGGATATTGAAATACTATCAAACATAGTCTAAAAGGTAATGATGCTGACTATGTTGAACAGAAAAGCCAACCCCCCCAAAAATTTGCCAGAAAACTCAAAGCTATAAAAGGTGATATTATGTAATATCTTTTAAACATTTGAAGAGACGATAGCTGATATTTTTTAGAATTGATGATAGACATCAATACATAGAAGTCCATCAAATCAAATCCCATGCTAGCTAAGTAAAAAGACACTTCACAGATAAATTGCATAGCAAATCAAATGGAAAAATCTTTGAAGTAGCTAGAGAAAAGAGGCTGATTACCATAAAAAGGCAACAGTTAGACTTATAAATGACTTCTCAGAACAAAAATGAAGATCAGAAAATAGTGGAGTGATACCTTTAAGTTTCTAAAAAGAATGACAGCTAAAATAGAAGGCTCTGACAACTAACAATAACCATTAGATGTAACAATTAAAATATAGAATTTTTCAGATCAACAGAAACTGAATTGATGACACTAAAGGAAATTCTACTGGGTATTCTTCAGATTGAAGAAAATCAGGGATACAGAAAGAAATAGAGCCAGGCATGGTGGCACATATCTGTAATCCCAGGGAAGCTGAGGCAGGAGGATCCAGAGTTCAAGGTCAGCCTAGCAACTTAGCGAGTCCCAAAGTAATTTAGTGGAACCCTGTCTCAAAAACTAGAAACGGCTTGGGATGTGGCTCAGTGGTAAAGTGCCCATGGGTTTAATCCCTAGTACAAAAAAAAAAAAAAAGAAGAAAAATGGAGGGCATCAAAAGAGGTAGATTTAAATCAAGTTGAATAAAATAATAAGGCTGTCTTATGTTGTTTAGGCTCACTTGCTCTACATACCTACCTATCTACCTACTTTTCTGTGTTAGTTTGCCTTCTGCCACTATAACAAATATCTGTGATAATCCATTATAAAAAGATTAGGTTTAAAGGCTGAATGTTCTCTCCGATATGTGGATGCTAACTCACAATGGGCGGGGGGTAGGGAAAAATAGAAGTACTTTAGATTATACAAAGGGGAATGAAAGGAAGGGAGGAGGAAGGTTAATACAATGAATTGGACATTACTTTCCTATGTTCATATATGAATACATGACCAATGTAATTCCACATCATAAAGAACCAGAAGAAAGGGAAGTTGTACTCCATATATGTATAATATGTCAAAATACCTTCTACTATCATGTATAAAAAAGTAAATTAAAAAAAAGATTAGGTTTATTTTGGTCCATGGTTTTGAAGGTTCCATTCCATGGTTGGTTGACTCTGTTGCTTTTGAACTTGTGAGGAGGCAGCACATCATGGTAAGGAACTTGTGGCAGAGCAAAATTACCTCATGACTGGCAAGCAAAAGAGAGAAAAAGGAAGGAACAGGATCCCACAATCTTCTTGAAGGGCATATTCCAGGTGACCCAAAGACCTCCCACTAGGCCTCAACTCTAAACTTTACTACCATCTTCCAACAGTGCCAAGCTGGGGACCAAGCCTTTAACACATGGGCCTTTGGGAGACAATTAAGATCCAAATCATAACTATCTATCTATCAGTCTGTTTGTCTATCTATCTATATATCTATCTATCTATCTTCTATCATTTATCTATCAATCTTTATCTGTGATTGTGATTTATTTTTGGTCTTCATTCCCATTTCCTGGCACAGAACTCCTGAAACCAAAAGCGATAAGCGTCTTTTTGTATGCTAGTGAGATGGCAGATGGCTGGTGGCTGAAGATGGCTTTAGGAAGGGAGCTGGTTGCCAGGGGGACCAACTCTATGATTACAGGGTTGGAATTTTCAAACCCATACCCCAACTTCCAGGGAGGGGAGAGGTTCTAAATGTTGAGTTGATTATTAGTGATCAATGATCTGATAAGTCTGCTCATATAATGAACCTTCCATCAGAAAAACCAAAAGGATAAGGTACAAAGAGCTGCTATGCTGCTTAATAGGCGAAGGTATTAAAAAGGTAATTCACTTGAAGAAGGAGTGGAAACTTTGCACCCTTTCCCATATATTTTGCCCTATATATCTCTTCACCTGGCTGTTTATCTGCATACTTTTATAATCAAATTGGTAAACATAAGTAAAATGCTTTTCTTACTTCAGTAAGCAGATCTAGTGAATGACTTAATCCAAGGAAAGGGCTGTAGGAACATCCAATTTATAGCTAGTTGGTCAGAAGTTCCAGAGACTGGATTTGCTTCTGCCATCTGATGTAGGATCTGGTCTTGTAGGACTGTGTCAGTTTCTATCACTGTAACAAAATACCTGAAATAAATTAACTTACGAGGGGAAAAGGTTTATTTTATCTTATAGTTTCATAGGTTGTAGTCCATGATTGGGTGGATCCATTATATTTAGGCCTGTGGGAAGGCAGCACATCACGGTGAGAATTCTTGGTAGAGAAAAACTGCTCAGCTTGTGGCCAAGAAGTAAAAAAGAGCAATTCCATTCGAAGGCATTTCCCCGATGACCTAACTAGTTTCACCTCTTAATGTTTCTACAGCTTCTCAATAGCACCACACTGGGGACTATACCTTTAACCCCTGTGCCTTTGGGGGACATTCAAGATCCAGACTATAGGGTAAAAGAACCAACTGCCAAAGATGGAAGTTGCTGAGAGTCTAAAGAGAAAGACGGATGCAGAATTGCACAAAGTACTATTTATTGAGGACTTACTGACAGCAGCAAGTTTAAGAGTGGCACAAGACCAGTGGATCCCTAAAACCTGGCTGGGAAGGAAGAGGCTCAATAGTGCTCAGGACAGAAGTACCTTTCGTCAAGCCTGTACCTGATCTATCTCAAGCTAACATGAAAAACAGCAGGCACATTACTGGCAAGGTGGTGCAAGGGTCTTATTATAAGGCACCACATATCACACAGCTTACATGAGGTTGCCGTGCTTCCACAGGCCATTCCTGAGCTTGGCATACCCTGCCCTACCTCTTGGCACACTCTTCACTATGCTCCACTCTCTCAGACATGAGGCAAGTCCTTGGGTCTGGCTGTTCTTAGGCTTCTTATGATCCTTGGTAGAAGTTCTCTGTTTTTCAGATTAACTCCAAGTAACACATTACTACACACTCCTCAAACTGGACCAGGCATAGCCCCAGTTCTGTGCAAAGAGGATGGAAAAGATTAGAATATCTGTGAAACATCTTTCTGGAGCATCCATTTGACTATAAGATTTGGAAGAAACAAATTCAAGTGACTTCCAAGAACCATATCCCCTTCCCACAAATATGGAAGAAAGAGAAGAGCAGGTAAAAGAAGGTCCTCATGTTAGGATACAGGTCTGCAGTTCCCCAGGTCAAAGCATGGGGTCTCTGCCTTCAATTAGGACCTACTAGTTTTTCTTCTTGTCTCCTAGGTGACTCCAGATCATCCTTTATACTTAAGCTCAGAGATACTTTTCTCCATAATGATTTGGATGCCATGGAGTTTCTGGATAACCTCTTGACTTGAACCCCACTCAGAGAACATCATAGCAGTTGGCACATATTCATCCTCCTCTACATAATATCCTCTGGGCTGGGTGTGCCATTGTCATTTAGTGACATGTACTTGTTGCCCAGCTCCCATTCAAGTTGTTTGTTCCCCACACCTGGCCAATCTTCTGTACCATGTCATCTCTTGCACCATCTCACAGGGCTCCATGGAACTCAAGATGTTTATGTTCCATGTAAAGTGCAAGGAGTGTGGCTTGGCCTCCTTAAACTCTTGGGTTTTATTCCTGGCTCTGCTGCCCACATGAGATATTGGATCAGCTTTACTCTGTTTTGAGCTGCATGCATGCCACATTTTTCTGGCTGACATGACACAAAGTTGTCTTATGATAAAGTTGACAAGACTGCCAGTGGGTAATTGCCAGCATTGAGCTCTCTGGTATGGAGGAGTCTTCTTTGGAGTATACACCTGGAGGCAGTGGCTTCACCTGAGGCTCTACTGCTGGTGCTGTGAATGCAAGAGGAGGTCACTGTCCATGCTAAGGGCTGTCCTGGAGTTGGGGGTTCTTATCTCTAGGTCAGAGGTGATTTTTCTTTTCTTTCTTTTTTTCTTCCTTCCTTTCTTTTTTCTTTTTGAATCTTTGTGGTCACAGAGTGACTTAATATAAGGCCTTAATTCCTCTTGCTGGCCCATGTTTATATATGAATGCTTCATAGTATCCTCTAGATTGCCTCCCTTACTGGGTTTGAGGTTCAGGAAATTCTTACCAGGTTTTCAGATTTTAAGGGTATGAAGAATGCAGTGTTGTACATGTCTTTCAGTGCTTGCTCCTAGAGCTCTTAGAAGTCTTCTCCAACAAAAAGTAGGTACTATGGTATTAAAAGAGGACTCTAGACCCTGTATGTCCACCACAGGGCCATTGTATCATTCGCCCTGGAGAAGTTCCAGAGAATAATGGGAAACTTCCATAGAAGGTGTCCAGCTTATGGCCAACAGTGAACTTTTTTCTAAAATCCAAAACTCCAAAAAAAATCCAAAATTTTCAAAATCTGCTATTTTTATATAGAGGTTGATATCCAAAAGGAATTTCTATGACTTTAATTCCCTATGGGTAATATTCCTTCTGGGGCAAGTACTACACAGAAGAATTGAGAAATTTTCTTTGGGCCTCTCCCTTTTATCTGGCCATTGTCTAGTAGGCAATTGAATACCATTCCTCCATTAGCATCCTCCATGACCAGATGGAGTGTATTCTGGATCTCAAGCATCTCAAATTGTTTCACAGTTTTGTAACTAATTAAGTAAAATAATTGCAATGAGCAGTATACATATATTCATTCCTAGGAAAGATGTGTAGAACAATGCTACAATAGTAAGATTACAGCTGGCATTCCTCTATTCCCTATAACATTAAAGAAGATGTTGCCATTGTTTCTGTATTAAGTATGATACTTACTAGAAGTGGATTTACTTTGAAGCTTCAAATGCAGTCTGCCACTGAAGTTGCCAGGTGCTGGGCAATGTGTTCACATGATCATGTATTTTTGTAAAATTTGCAAAAGTAAAATATCTGAACACCATAAGATCAAATAAGAATTATTTATTCCTTACTGGCTTTCCTGTCTTTATATTTCCACTATTATCAGTAGACATTGGAATTCCTATAATATATTTGTTATTTTTTATTATGAAAAAAACCAAAACCCCAAATATAAAATAATAAACATTCATATTTCAAAAGTCTATGGGTGGGCAATTTTGCTTAGCCTCTGCTGGAAGTTTCTTCTGCTGGTCTTTCCTGGGCTCATTCATGTGGTACAGGTAGATGGTAAGATGCATGGTAGAATGAGGGATCCCTAATGTATTCACTCACATGCCTGGGGTGGTGGGGGAACTAGGCTGGCTGCATGTTTCCAGTATCTAAAAGGACACCATGGACCTCTTCACATGGCAACTATATTCACTATATTCCTTTATTCCTTTTGCCAATACCATACTCTCTTCATTTACTACAACCTTGACTTCTCCAACTTTGTTCTTCTTTTCAGAATTGTTTTGATAGTTGTAGTTACTTTTTTATATAAATTTTATTATTTATTTGTTTAGTGGTATTGAGAATTGAACCCGGGAGCATTCTATCTCTGAGCTACATCCATAGGCACCCCCCTTTAACTTTTATTTTGAGACAGGATCTTGCTTAGTTGCCAAGGCTGACCTTGAACTTGCAATCCTTCTGCCTCAATCTCCCAAGTTGCTGGGATTACAGGTATGTCTAATCACATCTGGCTTTATATAAATTTTAGAATAAGCTTGTCAATATCTACAAAAATCCTATTGGGATATCTATTAGTATTGTGTGGTCCTTATAGATCAAATTGGGGAAATTGATATCTTAATAATTGAATCTTTCATGAATGTGGTGTATCTTTCCAATTATTTATAGCTTTGATTTCTCTTATTGACAGTTTGTAGTTTTCAGCATATAGAACTAGTTCATATTTTGCCAGATTTATTCCTAAGCATTTCACAATTTTGTGATGTGGCAATAGCATTCCAATTAATTTGAAATTTCAGTTCATTGCTAATATAAAGGAAGACAATTGACTTGTACATTTACCTTGGACCTTATGACCTTGCTTAATTTGCTTATTATTTCTAAGAACTGTTTTGCAGATTCTTTGGAATTCTCTATGCACAAAATTGTTATGTGCAAATAAAGGTAGTTCTAGTTCTTTCTTTTCAATTTGTATGCCTTTTATTATTTTTTCTTGCCTTATTGCAATGGACAAGATTTTCATGATGATCTTCAGAGAAAACATTCAGTCTCTCACTACTTACCATAATGTTGAATAGGTAGTGGTAAGTATAGATATATTTTATTAGGTTATGGAAGGCCAACTGTATTCTTTGTTTGCTAAGAGTTTTCATCATGAATGAATGTTGAATTTTGCTGAATGACTTTTCTGTATTCAATTAAATGATCATTATTTCTTATTAGTCTGTTAATATTTAGTCTACACTGATTGTTGTTTGAATGTTCGAATAACCTTGAATTACCAGGATGAACCCTCATTTGGTTAGAAAATCTTATCCTTTTATATATTGCTGGTTTTAAATTTGGATTAAAATTCAAGTTCCCATCATGGCACCACCACAGATGTGGATTTTAATTTGGTGTTGTATTTTGAATTTCCTTGCCTTTCTCTCATTTCAGTTATCTTCCTTTCCCTTTGTCTTGTTTCATTTTATTTTCTCTTATGTGTCCATCTCCTGCTTTATCTTCCAGCTTGTTTTGGAAGACAAAATTAGTTTCTTTTCTTAAAGAGAATGTTTTATTTTATCATGAGTAGGTTAGTGTGTATAATAATAAATGTTCAAAAGAAACATTTATCTTATGCAAGTGAGCTGCATTGGGCATTAGATCTTGTTTTAACAGGTGGGTTTTCTGATTTATCAAAACATGACATAATTTTTTCAGGTGTAGTGTGATATGAAAAACTATATCCCTACATGTACTAATCCTGGCACATTTCTGTTTTCTACTTCTCAATGATTTTATGCAGACTTACTTAGATAACTAAGAATGAGTGGATGCACTCTACCGTCAAATACTGTCTGTTTTCTGCTTCGTTGAGCTTAGAGAATGTAGTTGTTGAGTAAATATAGAAGAGAAAAATAAAGATTGTCAAATAACATGGCTGCTTATGATTTGGGCTTTGGCTGGTATAGTTGGAAGACAATAATTTGTTTGGCTGGTTCTTATATTCCTTGTGTCTCAGAGTTGGAGACATGTAGTCAAAGCCTTTTCCTCCCTTTTTTGGGCTTTTCTATGTTTTATTCAGATTGTGGAAAATGTGATTTATAGTTCAAAAATGTTTCTTAATCCGTTTTGATTAACAATGTAGCTAAATAGAAATTCCCCTTGGATTTGTAACATGTTTTTATTTTTAGCTTATAACAGCATAGCAAGTTTGTGTCTTTTCATTGTTGTTATTGCTGCCTTATCATGGATTTTGAAGGGTGAGTTGAATGTGAGAAATTATGTCAGGCAAAGTTGGTATATTGTCATTCAGAGAAACATTCTAAAAAAATCCTCAGGTTTATGGAGTAACATAAAAACTCAAGGTTGTAAATGTAAAATTTTGTATTTAATTTGGTTTTGTTTAGAGTTCAATGTTTCCAGGTTACAATGAGGTTTTAAAAAGAATTCAATACAAATGAAGCAATGAAAATATCACGTAGCATAAATGCTGATTTTATGAATTTGGTGGTGAAGCAGTGGTATAAATCCAAAGTGAAACTGGGCATCTTATAACTAAAATGAAGTGTTGGTGGATGTCCATGGAGCCAAGAGATGGGATAGCCCAGAAGCTAGTTGACAAAGTTAGTAAGAATGGAAGTGAGATTAGATAAGGAATGGGATGAATAGAAAGACTAGTCCATTTATTGAAGGCATCAGGAATATGACATGACCTATAAGTCATGTGATAAGGGTGATAAAAGTTGTCATGAGTTCTTGATGGAACAATTTGGAGAAAGGAACATCCAGGGCTTTATCTCTTCTATTTGCTTGATTACTGGGGCAAAAAGAATGCCTTCTTCTTGGAAAAGATCTGTGGGGTGGTTGAATTATCAAAGCCAAGCTATATTTCAGTTAAGACAGCATTTGTGCAAGTTCTGGGACTCTAGAGGACACTCTGTCCATACTTCGAGTGACCCTGTGGTGCCTCTGGTCCCTGTGGTGCCCCTGGCTCCAGGTCGCACGTCTTCAAGTCGGTGGAATCCTGCACTCCATTCCTGTCTTCTTCTGACTCCATCCATGGGGATTAGACTTCTTTCCATTTCTTTAGCATGAAGAAATTTACTCAGGTCCGGTGAAGTGCTCTATTTTTGTCCATCCTGTTTTGGTTTTCCCCAGCTAGCTTTCTTTTTCTAAATCCCCAAAACTTCTCTCATTTTATTCCCTGGGAGCCACTGGTTGATCTAAATCCATCTGCAAAGCCATTTATAGTGTAATTTCATTTGCAATATGAATTGCACCCTCTTAATTTTCAACAATTGGAAGATTTCTCTCTCCCTCCCTTTTTTTTCCCTTCCTTCCTCCCTTTCTTTTTTATTTAGTTAAGGGTCAACCATCTCTTGGGCTTTGTTCAGGAAAGAAAAGAGGAGAATAAAACTCTATCCTTTCTGCTCTCTAATAAATTGAGAATTCTTATAGTGATGCATTTTAAAAATATTTTCTCCAGCTTTATTTATGAGCATGTCTTTCAAGACCAAGATTAAAGTCTTTTTTCTTCCCTTTCCATCAATGATGCCTAGCAATCTGTCATGGAACAATATTACATAGGTTTGACTGATTAATCATTCCCAAAATCCCATTGACGGCTCACTGGAAGACTAATGAAATGATTAATGAATTTGGTCTTTTCACATATCAAAGTTAAGGTGACCATGCTGTAATTGTTAGGGTTATTACTTTATTTTCTTCTTTAGTAGCAAGCCCTGCACATGTCATTTCTCAAGTTTTAGGTTCATAGCTGTCCTCCATGTGTTTAGAAAGATTGTTTCTGTGGTAAGTTCAGGACATGTCTTAAATATTCCTGGATCTATGCTACTAGGGCATGCTGATCTGAAAACATCCACTATATTTATCTTTGACTCATTTATCTCCTGTTCTGGATGAACTTTGTATCCTATTGCACAGGTGATTGGAACTGTTTATTTGACCACCATTTGACCTTTTTTATAGACTTCACACTCAAATTTAGTTTTAGAAAAAACCGAGAGCTCTGAGGTTCACTTTCACAATCTCAATTCTGAAATTAGATGATAGAAATAATCAGAGCTATTTGAAAAACCTGGGAACAATTCACAATAACAGAGTATATATTAGTTTTTCTGTGTATTTCTAATCTTCTATTGCCATAGATTGTTTAGAAATTGGTCAAAGATGCATTGTAACTTTACTTTTTATACTAAAAGTTTCCATAGTCATGTAACCTTATACTCCAAGTAAGTCTAACTCAGAGGTTTTCCTAACTCGGGATTTCTTTCTACTTAAAAGAAACTAAACTTATTTAACAGTTTATTGAATGAATTGAATTCAGTAGAGTGACATAAAATATCTTTTCAAACAAATATTTTTATTGGTTGATGGACCTTTATTTTATTTATTTATATGTGGTGCTAAGAATTGAATCCAGTGCCTCACACATGCTAGGCAAGTGCTCTACCACTGGGCTACAACCCCAGCTCCTAAAGTATCTTTAATTTATTCTTTTTCTCATGTTCTTTACAGCCCCTGGAATATAATCTTAGGTCAGGTCCTAGGACTTGCTTTTACTTATTTATCTTTCTTTTTAATGAAAAACAGTATAGACAAATAGTAAAAGTCCAAAATCTTATTCAGTTTAAAATTTCTTTGTCCTCAGCTTAGGCTTGCCTGTAGCTTGGGAGAGAAAACATGGGAAGGGAGGGGCTTTTTGGATCTGACATTTCTTGCTCCCTTGCATTTGCCACCTCATAAAATATTAGAGTGCGAGAGGGAGAGGTAAAGGGCAGGAAAGTCCTGGACCTGGGATGCCATAATCTGACGATGAAGACATCCGGGGAAGGAGGAATCTAGGACTTGCTTTTGCTTTTCTGGGCTGATACCTTGGATTTAGTGGCTCCCTCCCCAGAAACTTCCATCTGCAGTTCCTGGCAGGAGTGATGCTGCTTCCATGTGGCTGATTTCACCCCTCCACTCCACATGTGCCTTTAGGGCACTTCTTCATCCTCCCGATGTTGAGCTGTCTCATTCTTGGCAAGAGATTTTGGTGGACTAACAGCTGGCCAGTAGACTTGCCTATCAGCCAGCACCAATCCACAGATTTCTATCTGCTCCACAAAACCAGACTTTTGTTTTCAATGGTTGTCACTTCCTACTGGTACAGCCTTCTTTTTCTTCCATATAGGCAGCTCTAGTACATTTACTTTTGCTTTTTCGAAGTCTAAACATATATTTTAAAAATTATTATTATTATTTTTGTTTATTTTTTTATTTTTATTTTTTCTCAAAAATTGCATTTTAATACATGTTATCAAACATAACAGAAAAAAACAAATTTTCAGAAGCTGTACACACTGTTCACTGAGAACATTTGTTGAGGCAAATAGAAAAAAATTGTTACAATCATAATTTTTCTAACTTTGCACAAAATTATAAGCAGACTAAATTCTTCATATTAAACACCTTTATATGCACTTTCAATGAACAGTATATATATATATATATATTTATATATATTTTTTATCAACCATCTTTACTGTACCCATTCCCCTTTCCTGCCCCCCACCTCCCCCATGTCGCGTCCAGTGTTTCTCTATTTCTCTTATGTTTCCCATTCCCACCTCCCTTATTCATCAGCATCCACTAATCAGAGACCATTCGGCATTTGGTTTTTTGGGATTGGCTTATTTCACTTAGCATAATGCTTTCCAATTCCATCCATTTGCCTGCAAATGCCATAATTTTATTCTCTTTTATTGCTGAATAATATTCCATTGTGTATATATACACCACAGTTTCTTTATCCATTCATCTATTGAAGGACATCTGGGTTGCTTCCACAATTTTGCAATTGTGAATTGTGCTGCTATAAACATTGAAGTGGCTGCTTTACTGTAGTGTGCTGTTTTTAAGTCTTTAGGGTATAGGCCAAGGAGTGGCATAGCTGGGTCAAATGGTGGTTCCCCAAGTAAAAATTATTATTATTAACACATATTAATTGTGTTAATTAATGGAATTCACCGTGGTATTTCCTTACGTCATGAATTGATCATGTCCACCCGCCCTTTTCTATCCTACCTTTTACCCCTCTGTCTTCTTACCCCTCTGTTCCAGACCTTCCCAATCTCTAACAGAAGAGTCCTTCTTCTACTTCCAGGTCTAGTTACTTGTCTTTCTGTGTCTGGCTTATTTTCCTTAACATGATGTTCTCTTCCATTCATTTTCCTGTGAATAACAGGATTTTGTTCTTTATGATCAAATTGTGTGTATGTACCATTTCCTTTATGCACTAATTTGTTGACCTGAACCTAGGCTGAATCTATATCTTAGCTATTGGAATAGTGTCACAATAAATGGGTATGCACATATCTCTGTTGCATGCTGACTTCATTTCCTTCAGATATGTATCCAGAGGTGGGGTAGCTGGATCATATATAGCTCTATGTTTAGAATTTTTGGGGAACTTCTGTACTTTCTTTTTTATAATGGCTGTACTGATGTACATTCCCAACAGCAACATAAGCAGTTCCTTTTTCTCCACATCCTCACTAGTGTTTTTTTTTTTAATGTTTATCGTTTTTTGTTAATAGTTATTTTAACTGTGGTGATATGGAATCTCATTGTAGTTTGCCTTTCAGTCATAGGTCAGATAACTTGCCCCTGTGCCCCACAAATTCCAGAGGATGCATACTCACTTTTCAAAGAGTCCTTTTGTGACCTCTCTCAGTTGGCTTGAGGTGCGTGGGAGTGGGAGGGAACTTGCAGCACTCTAACAGAAATCTCCTTAGAAGCCTTTCCACATGCTCAGTGCACTCTTAAAGCTTAGGCAGAGTGGAAGTTAGTGACTGAATAACTGTTTCCCAGTGTTCTCAGGTGTCCACTGGGAAAAAATCAGCAATAGAGCAGGTATTTTTGTCTGTCATGGTTAGTGCTATGCCATTGGTTGTAGAAGAGTGCCTGACACATAGTAGGCACTTGGGAGAAGTAGCTGCACATATGCAGGAACGAGTGAAAAAGCAGTATATCACTTGGCTTCAGTGAGTATGTAAGTAATTTCTGTGTTGCTCTCAGACTTTGGGATGTCTATTGAACTAAAAACAGAACAGGAAATCTAAAATGTAAAACCCTAGCAGGCATATTTTATTTAAAAATGATCTATACAAAGAGAATAAATCCAAGATTTGTGGATATCTTTCAATGATGATGTTAAAAACATATACATCCTTCAGGGAGCAAAGGCTATAAAAGTTAGAGCTAGAAGCTTAGCTAATTTTAGGCTATCTAGAATGAATAGAAAATTTGTTTTATTTTAGTAATTTGTTCCACCCATAAGCAGTTTATAAATTTTAGCTTAAACTTCAAGAATCTATAAGGAAAGAGCAAAAGTGGAAACTACTAATCTATGTGGATCACAGATGAAGAGACAATTTAGGGCTAGACTCTGGCAATGCTCCTTTCTCAGATTTCTCTGATCTGTGTCTGTGCCTTAAAAGCACAAGTGTTAAAGCTTGTTCCCACTGTGGATCTTGTTGGAGTCAAGACTGAATCAAGTTGGACTTTTGGGAATCCAAACATCAGCACAGATGATTCACCAGTGGTGTCACTGGAAAAATATCCCTAAAATTAACTGCACAAGTGGCTATTTGCAGCTACAAATGAGGGATTTCACAAGTGAATTACCTATTTAGTAAGAATCACAAATATAGACCTTGAATGGCAAATGATTTTTGTGTCATGGGCCAGCTTTGGTCAATTGGTAGTGATTTTTGGAAAGTCAAGCTGAGGAGGATTTTGCAACTTAATTCAGTGTCAGTGCTGTGTGGCTGAGGAGAGCCTCTGGGAGAGAGCCCACTCCAATTGCTATATTGCTCATCTGGGTAGAATGAAGTGTCAGAGACTGTTCATGTTGTTAATTATTAGGAAATGTGCTTAAAGACGGTAAGGTAATTTTATCCCCTTTTCATTTCTGAAATCACTTAAAGCAGCACAAAAGTTAAAGAAAAAGAATAGAAAGCATCTTCTTTGATGCAAGTAGGATTCACAACTATAATGATGAAGTACACCTAATATTTGTAAAGTCAGACCAAACAAAGAGACAAGTGAAAGGTATCTATATATCTCTATTTTTGAGCATGTTCAGAGTTCCTCAAAATAGATGGCTCAGACTTGAAGAGAGTACACAACACCCTTAACTTGAATGTCAAAGTCTTAGATGTAGATAGGTTTAGGATGGAACTTGAATTTTATTCTACCCTCATAGAGTGGTAGGAGAGTCAGACTAAGGAATTTGAAAACAAAGCTATCATTTCATGAGGAAGAGTGGTGCTATGACATGGTGAACAGATGAAAGTGGCTGTCTACTTTGCATCTGCTGATCATTGAGCAAAGCAAGTAGATGGTGTGGCTATGAAGGAAGCACCCCATTTATGTGGAGCATGGTGCACTGCAAGCATGGGGATGCACTATGGAGCACCCAGCATGGTGGGAAGTATCTGAGAAGAACATAGTTTGAACTTGCCTTTTTTCTAACTAAGCTCATGCTTTGTCTTCAGTAAGTATCAACCCTAGAAAGAAAGGTTTAGAAAAGCGCTGTCAAGGGGCTTACAATTAAATACAAGTATAGAGAGAAACCAAATGCACACAAGGTTTCTCATGAGTCCCATGGGAAGAAGATATGTTATAAGCTGAGCATTTCAAATAACCACTTGATAACAACAAGATTATAAGTGGTGAAACAGGAGCACTGGAAGAAACAACAGGCTTAAAAATAATTTCAGACAACAAAAAGAGATGAAAAGTCCTCTGGAAGCAGAAGGAAAAGAAAAGGAAAGGGAAAAAAAAACATTTCAGGAATAAAAGTAGCATGAAAAAAGGAAAAATAGCATGGAAGATAGATTCGAGAAGAATGTGCAAAAAAGATGTAAACAAAAAGTTAATACAAAGAGCCAGGTGCAGTGGCACATGCCTGTAATCCCAGCTTCTGGGGAGGTTGAGGCAGAAGGATCATGAGTTCAAAGCCAGTCTCAGCAAAAGTGAGATGATATGCAACTCAGTATTGGACCCTCTCTCTAAATAAAATACAAAATTGGGCTGGGGATGTGGCTCAGTGGTTGAGTGCCCCTGAGTTCAATCCCTGTACTTGCCCCCCAAAAAGTTAATACAAAGAATAAAGAATGAAAATTATTAAAACAATATGTATAAGAGACAGATGTATCAGTCAGAGTCCATTCAGGAGACAAAAACCAGACAGCAATTGGAATTAGGAAAATTTAATATAAAGAATTATTGACTACAACAAGAAGTTAGAGTAACAGGGAATTGGCTATTGTAGTAGTCCGTTAGGGCAATGACATCACAAAATACAATAGCTTTGAGGACTTAAATGATATAAATTCATTTTTTTTATATAATTCTGGAGGCTAGAAGTCCAAGATCAAAGTGTTGGCAGGGTTTCCTTCTTCTTTGGCCCTCTCTACCTCTACATACTTTGTTCCCTTTGACTTTGCATGGTCTTCCCTCTGTGTCTTCCTATGTTTTTCTTTCTTTGTGTGTCTGGGTCTAAATTTCCTCTTAAGGATTAGGGTCCACACTTAAAAACTTATTTTAACTTAATTAATAATTTAAAGATTCTCTCTCCTAAGGGTCACATTTTGAAATACTAGGGTTAACTGTGGAAATCAGTATGGAGGTTCTTCAAATAGGCATTGAACCAACTATATTGGTTGTATGTATCACTCAACTATACTATTTCTCAGTATTTACCTTGAAGAGTTAACAGCATCTTACTACAGTGATGCATGCAGACACATATTTATAGCAGCACAATTCACAATAATCAAACTATGGAACCAGCTTAAGTGTCTGTCAACAGAAGAATGGATAAAGAAAATGTAGTATATATACACACTACAGGATTTTATTCAGCCATAAAGAAAAATGAAATTATAGCTTTTGCAGGAAAATGGATGGACCATTACATAAGTGAAATAAGTCAAACACAGAAGATCAAGGATCCTATGTTTTCTCTCATATGCAGAAGCTAGAGAGAAAAGAGGAAAACAAAGATGAGGGTGGATATTATGAAAATCAAAGAGAGACCAGTAGAAGAAAGGAACCAAAGAGTAGGAAGGAGGGCAGGAGGAACAGGAAGTTCTGGGGAGCCATATTGGGGCCAAATTATATTGTTATATTGCAACATGCATGAATGTGTAACAACAAATCTCATCAATATGCACAACTACAGTGCACCAACTTAAAAAATGTATTTCTGAGGGAGAAAAAAGAAATACACAGGTTAGGACTTCCATCTGTTCTGTTCTTTTAGGACAGACAGATTCAGCTCATAACAGTTAATAATGGCAGAGATGGGTAGCAGCCACCACCCTTAGAGATAAGGTAGATTACTCAAGGAAGATAAGTTACCCAGGCTCTGGGAAACCTCTCTTCCCTTTTTCTACAGTTTGGTTTTTGAATGCCCCCAAAGGGCTATGTGTTTAAAGGCTTACACCCCAAGTGGCCATATTGAGAGCTGCAGTGGACCTTTAAGAGGTGAGACCTAGTGGGAGGTACTTAGGTCATTGATGGTGTGCCCCCAAAGGGAGTTGAGGTACCTCAGTCTCTCAGTCTCTCTTTGCTTCCTGGCTTAGGACATGAGCATACACTCCAACATGGGCTCTTGCTATGAAGTGTTGCCTTTGCCAAAGGCCCAAATCAATGTGGATGTTTGATTTTGGACTTGAACCCTCAAAACCATGAGCCACATTAAACTTCTTTTTACTTCATAAGTGGCCTGTGTCAGGTATTTCATTAGAGTGATGCCATGCTGACTTAAACCTCCCCTCAGGGGCTGGGGTTGTGGCTTAGTGGTAGAGCACTTGCCTAGCATGTATGAGGCACTGGGTTCAATTCTCAGCACTACATATAAATAAAATAAAGGTCTATTAACACTAAAAAAAAATTTAAAACAAACAAACAAAGAACCTCCCCTGAGGTCTGGGATCCAGAGATTTTGTTGTGACTTATTGGAGAACGAAATTTGCTGAGGCTATGAAACTGTCTATGAGGAGTTACTTGGCTGGCAGAGAGCATTCTGGGGGAACTTTCCCTTGGGAAGATGCCATGTGCTGCTTGTCCAAGGAGATTGCTATGTGCTTCTGGCCACTGAGAACTATTGGAACCTTCTGCTGCAGAAACCATATGTGCTGCTGGATCGACTGCAGAATCTACATGTGTGGCAGGAGGTTGCCCAGAGGAACACACTGAAATCAGGATGAGAACCTTCTTTCTAGCATCTCTCCAGTGCCCTTCATTAGAAAGCTGACCAAAAAGAAATATTTACGGGGGCTAATTTCATTCTCACAGGCAATGAAGGTCAATTTTGTATGGAAAAGCAATAAATTAATAGCTGAAACAGGAGGTATGTCCAACATATTTACCACTAGTATCACTGAAGAAAAATTGGCAAAAAATAGAACAGAAAACGCATAAGAGGAGATGCTTATATCATGAACCTGACAAGGAGAGTCACTCAGGATCACCAACAAGCTATATGTTATTTACCTATGTACTATGTTGAATTAAACTTTTGTATGCAGAAGAATTCTGTGAAGTTAAATAGCTTATTATTTAAGAGAAGTACTAGTTATACTTGCAAGGCAGGAGAAAACACTCTTGAGGAAGTAGTAGGCAGGCTCTCAGACTTTGTAAGTCTTACCTTGGGCAAGACCCTGACATTGGGGTTTTCAAGGTAGTGTGTCTGTATGGTATTAAGGGATATCAGGTTGTAAGCACCAAGCTAAATCCAGTCACTGAATGTCTCTTTTGTCCTTTCTTAAAATTGTTGCAATGAATATCCCTTACTAAACTGATATATTTCTATCTCTATCTCTAAATTTAATGACTGCAGTACTACTGGCAAGTTTCCTATTATGTTTGGGTACATAAACCCTTTTCTCCACTGTATTTGAAATTCTAAACAAATAAATTTGAAAATGTCATTGAAATAGATGGTTTTCTAGGAAACTATAAATCACCAAAGTTGATGATAGAGAAGATATGAAATATAAACAGATTAATTTTCTTAGAATAGAGAAAGTTGTCTAAGAGTTACCCGGTAAGAAATACCAAGCCAAGAGATTTTTTAAAATAACTTTTATTTATTTATTTATTTATTTTTTTAAATGTGGTGCTGAGGCTCAAACCCAGTGCTTCATATGTGCTACACAAGTGCTTTACCACTGAACCACAACCCTAGCCCAAGCCCAGAGGTCTTTACAGATATTTTTTAACCTCTTAAGAACAATCTCAATGTTATTTCAGCTCTTTCAATGCACAGAGAAGAAAGCTTCCAAATATTCTCTATGACACCAGAAAATAGTTATTCCAAAATATGTTCATAATGGGATAGAAAAGAAAATTGAAAAATGTGATTTGTGAATATCAGTGTGAACCCTAACAATTAGTTAATGGCATCTATTAGTAATATAAAAACCAATATATATTAGGCACAGTTTCTGTTCAGTCCTACATATAAAAATGAACAAATGGCTCAATATTAAGAAACTTTTGATTTAAATCATATATTAATAGGTTAAAGAGTTAAGTATTATGATATAATTCAATATCTACTCCTCAGAAAACAAAAAACAAGTAAATAATAATAACAGCAAGTTGCATTAATTCCCATTTAAAAGAAAGGGACATAAAGTTAATCATTTACCTGAGGTTATATAGCTAGTAAAGATGGAACTTGGATTTGACCTAGATATCTTTTTGCCTACACCCTTACACACATCATCAGTACTCCTCAACCTTCTTTGGGTGCTGTGCATATAGAAAAGGAAAATATTTTCATGACATGCTGGGCAATTAATCAGGCTGCTTGCAAAGGCAAGTCTTGGGCGACTTCAGGCCCATAGCTAAGCTGCCTCAGGGGCCACAGAGACCAATTTTTTTGGCACCTCTTAGCTTGTGAAGGCTTGCCTAGTGCACACTGCCTCTTGAGGATAGCAGTCCACAGACAGGCTCAGAATTACACAGGAATACATGTGACTTTCCAAATCAGTGGGAAAGAAAATAGACTATTGGTTTGGTTTTAGAACAACTTTATTTCCATATATGGAAAAATATAGCTGAATGTCTACCAACCTTTAAATTGTCAAAAATAAGTGTTTTAAAAAGAAGAAATAAAGTATTAAAGAAAAATGTGCATATTTTAAAAATCAATAATTTGGGAGTAAGGAAGAATTTTCTAACCAAGATATAAAAACATAAAGGCAGAAAAAATACTGGTAAGTAGCTATAAATAAAAAGAAGTAGCTATCAAATAAAAGAAGCTTTCTGTACAGCAATAAACATTCTAAACAGAGTCAAAAGACCACTGGAAAAATTACAACATATATACGTATATGTTCATATATATGTGTGTGTGTGTATATGTGTGTGTATGTATGTATATATGTATGTGTGTGTGTATATGTGTGTGTGTGTGTATATGTGTGTGTGTGTATATATATATAAATAAAACCACTCCTGGAAAATACTAATTTTCTTAACATAGAAGAAATTTTACAAGTCAACAAGAAAAAGTCATGCTATAAAAATATAAAAATCAATAATATAGACATTTCACAGAGAAATAAATGTACCTTGATTGTATATAAATGAAATTATGCTCAACTTTATTCACAATTAAAGAAACGCATATTGAAACAAAAAACCCTCAAGGGTATCATTTTTCACATATTAGATTGTTGAAAAGGATTAAAAAATTGGCTAATACAAGAATGTTACTGAGGATATGGGGAAACAGCGTACTTTTCCTGTATAAGTACAAATTGGTACAAAGTATTCTTAGAGGGCAATTTAGCAATAACCACACACACAGCTCTTATCTAGGAATTTCAGGAATTTATCTGATGGATATATACCCATATAATCGAAGAGATGTATGTGCAAAATATTGCTACATCATTTGTAATGAGAAAAAAATAAACACCCTAAGTGTCCAGCAATAGGAGAATACATGTGGCTTTTAAGAAACATATAATAAAGATAGCTACAGTGTTAAAAAAAACACAGAACAAGTCATATCCCTACATTTGTATACAGCAAAGGAACAAGCTAAATAGCTATTAAAACACATATACATATATAACTGCATAAGACTTATGGAAACTCAAGAAACTCCTTATAGACGCAATTTTGAGATACACCTGGCTAAGGGCCTGGAACGGGAAGGAGCTCCCTGTTTTTCCATTTGAAAGTCCATTGCTACCACTATGCACATACTATTTCATTTTTTTAAAAAAGAAACAGCAACAAATTACTCTTTATAATACTGATCATTTTAGGAAGTCTGGTGTCCCATAGGGGGAAAGTCATCTTGCTGACATTTTCTAGGTTGGCCTCTCCCCAAATAAAGCATTCCATAAAGTATCTCAGAGACTCGTTTATATATTTGTGGTTTTATCTAGGCTGTTATGGCTTCTGTTCTACTTGACCAAGGATGAATTTGTGATGGTCAAAAACAGACTAGTGCAAGAGCAGACTCCACGCACCTATCCTGTTTCCACTCAGACTTGCAAAATAAGCTCACTTCTGGCATGCATCTGCAGAGGGAGATTTCCCATATAAGGAGGGTGGGTCCAAGTGTTAATGAGGCCAGAGAGAGGTGAAGAAAGTCTAGTTTAAGTGTCTTTGTCTAATCCTTTTGCTGTCAGCTCACTGGGTCCCATTTCCAAGACCTGGGCAGGAATTGGACATTGGACTGCAGATGCTCTGCCATCCTCACTAGGGAGAATTTAAATTTGGAATGGCACGACAGACAGGAAGGAGTACTGGGTGTACTTCTGGGGACACAGAGTACACAGAAGATAGTCATCTCCCCTGGTGTTAGAAAGACTGAATTCAGGAGAGGGACATGAGCATTCTGAAAAAACAAAATGTATCTTAAACCATCTGTTCCTGGGCAAGTCCTTTTGCCATTAAAGCCTTTTGTGTAGAACATAGGCACATAAAACAATGAGCCAGCCATGTAGTCTGAATAAGTGGCAGTTTGGATGGTGTCATTCTTTCTGCTTCCTGATGTCTCCCCAAGTGCATGCAGCACAAACATACCCTAATAAGGGTCTTCCCAGTTAAGTTTTCTTCAGGTAGAGCACCTCCTCCTCTTTTTCTAAATCAAATAATGAGTTTTTTCATTTTCCTGTTTCATAGCTATTGCTTTATTTTTCAGCTATCTGCCCCATAACCACTCTCCACCTTGAGGATTTTATTTGGAGTGGGGTCACACCTTGGGTTTGGAGTCTGAAATACTAGGTATACTCACTTTGTGACTTAGGTGGTACATGACCCAGACAGAACTGGTTTCCTTTGGGCTACAGGAGCAGGTGGCCTAAAGGTGGCCACTGGTAGCATTGATATGCAGGCCAGAGGTCAAATTACCCTGATAAATGCAATTGGATCCCAACAGGGTGTTGGTAATTGGCTGGTAGTTGTTGTGGGGCAGAGAGGAGTTATTGCTAATGGAGAAGGTCACAGACAAAAAGGAAGGCCTCTGCAGAGTCAGTGGGGGCTACCATATGTGTTTGCTGCTGCAAAGAAAAGATAAGGTAGTCATCGTGGCCAGACAGGGCAACTGCAAATAGGCCCAGTGTCACAGTGATGATTTCATAGTGTCTTTTCTCAATGAGGACAACAATGGATGTGACCAGTTGATGAACTGCATCTTGGTGTGCAGGTCACACATTCTGACAACACAGAAGAAAGCAGCAAGGGCCATCTCAGTTACTCACAGGGAGGTGGAACTGGTTACTGTTGCCAGACATGGAAGCAGATGAGAATCAACAGGCATCATTACGCAGAAAAAGGGGAGTTTCATTGTATATACACAAAGAATTGGTGCAGGGTATTGGATTTTGCCTCAGCCTGGGGTGCAAGGAGTCTGCTGGCTTGCTCAATTTTCCAGGACTTGCCAGTGTGGCAATAGTGGCCATATCTGCCTTGGAAAAAGGGAAAGGAAGATTTTTGGTTTTAAACATCCAAACTTTATAGAGAGAGAGAGAGATAGAGAGAGAGAGAGAGTGTGTGTGTGTGTAGAGTTTTCTATTGTTTGCACATATAACATGATTATATTTTGATGTAAAATGCTTAAAACAGCTTCCTGATCACCAAGTAATATAATTAATAATTGCTTTAAATGTAGTAATATAAAGTTTGCATACTACAGTATAAACTTTATATTTGAGCAACTAGCAAACAATAATAAATACATTTATTAAATTTTGTCATGTGTTCTCTCTTCATCCTGAGATAATGATAATTTTTCCTCTTTTGTTAATGTGGTGAATCCCATTGATTGATTTTCTTAAGCTGACTTAACTATGCATTTTGAGGATAAACCTTCTTGATCATGGTCATCTTTGTTCTATTTGGTGGATATCATTGGCTGGCATTTTGTTGAGGCTTTTTAAATTCTGTGTTCATAAAAAATATTAGTCTGCAATTTTCCTTTTTAAAAAATGTGTTTTCAGGTATGGTATTAGACTTCATAAAACAAATTGGTAATTTTCACTTCTGTTTTATGTAATATTGATATTCTTTCCTTTTGGAATATTTGATAGAATTCACTTGTGAAGCCATCTGAATCTAGAAGGTTTTTTGTGTATGCATTGGGGAAAGTTTTGAATTACATATTTTATTTCTTTAATAGAATTACCACCATCTCTTTCTATTCTATGAGGTTCTATAAGAATTATAGAGCAAGATGATTAAATTTTGTAACCACTTTAGAGGACTAGAATGTTAGCCAAACTGCCATACAAAATTAGGCCTTTTCTACTAGAACAAGTAGGAATAAATGAAATGAATTTGGGGCTTCCAGTGGCCATTTTCCCTCATAATAGAGGAGAAGACTGTGTTTAGAAGGGAAGATGAATTGTGGAAGGAAGCAGAGTCCACATATGGAGGGGAAAGCAGTCTGATTATATTGTTTGGACCCACAAGCCATTTGATGTCTGTAACTAGTTCTATCCCTAGACTTTTCTAGTATACAAGCCAATAGGTCCTTTTAAAAGTTATATTTTGGATTCAAGATGACAGAGTAGAGAAAAGCTGCATTCCTAGTTGCTCTATGACTCAGGATTCAAGCAGCAGGAGTACTGCTTCTCAGCAAGGTGAGTGAAGGAGCGATTTCACTTAAATTCAAGAGTGCAGACAGTCAGAGTGTCTTAGAGACTCAGACATTTGGGTACATTGAACAAAGAAAAAGAACGTTGGAGCTGAGCTGATTGCAGGAGTGGCAGTGGTGCTGGTTCACCACAGAGGGAGGGAGAACACAGAAGGAAACACAGTGGATATGTTTGGGATGGAAAAAAACATGATCATAAAAATGGCTTGAACTTAACTGATCCAGAGGCTGCCCCATGAACTGATGTTTGAAAAGTGCTCTGTTTCTTAACTGGCCTGAAGAGCTAAGGTGGAGCCATTTTAGGGGCTTCTATGCAGCAGCTGCTGGGGAACTGGGAGATCAGAACAAACATTACTAAGGTATCTGGGCAAGCACCTGCCTTGTGGCCTAGGATGTACTTAGCAGAATGTAAATGAAACAGGCACAGAGAAGATTGTACCCAGAGGACTTTAAGTCAGAAAAGCAAAGGGGAGCCCAAATCACTTCTCCTTTGGGTCTGGCAGCTTATGTGACCTGCTGAAGCAGGTTGGGAATCTGAATGGCTGAGTGTGAATACTCTCAGGGACTAAGTCTGGGAGGGCTGCTGGGCAGCAGAGTATGTGGAGGATTAGCTTCCCTGCCCCATGGGTAGAATTTTGGGGAGGCACCTGAGATTGGCATCTGCAAAGCCCTAGGGGTATGTTGATCTAATCTCACCAGAGCAGACACTACCCAAGAAAGTCCTTGTGGCCTGATTAGACCTTCTGCTTGAACTCCACTCATAGAGCTCTGCAGAAGCAGCACCCTGGGAGTGCGTGGACTCCTGTATGCAGACAGAATCCCAACTGACAGTACTTCCCACTCCATTCTACCTCATAGTGGTAAGAAAGGAAGCTGAGTTATTTCAACCAGTGTCAGTCTTAGGCCACTCCAACTGGCTGCTTGGTGAGCAACATAAAACTAGGGAAGGAGTTAACACTCCCCGCCCCCAGTACATAACCCAACAAGAAATGGAAAAAAGACAGTTAAGCATAGGCAAGGACCACCCATTCCCATAGACTATTTTGACCTCCTTAGTGGAGATGATTGCTTCATTTTTCATTAAGAATTGCGACCCCCACTTTGATGTGTGTGTTCTTACTGTGCTGATTAGTTCATGGACGTGTATACACATACATATTTGTTCCTACTTTTCTCATTTTTAGCATTTTAAAATGTAGTTGTTTTCCTTGCCTTGTCTTTTGACAAAACAATTCTAAGCTAAAGAAACAATGCTGGAGGCATCATAACACTTAACTTCAAATTATACTACAGAGCTACAATACCCAAAACTGCATGGTATTGGCTTAAAAACACACATAGACCAATGGTATGGAATAGAATACACAGAGACAAACCCATATACCTAGATCCTTGGATCATCTGATCCTTGACAAAGGTACCAAAAATTTACATTGGAGAAAAGACAGCCTTTTTAACAAATGGTGCTGAGAAAACTGGTTATTCATATATAGCAGAATGAGACTAGACCCTTATCTTTCATCCTGCACAAAAGTCAACTCAAAATGGAAGAAAGACCTAGGAATTAGACCAGAAACTACAAAACTGCTAGAATAAAACATAGGTTCAACACCCCAGCAAATCAGCACAGGCAGCAGCTTTCTCAATAGGATCCCCAAAGTGTAGGAAATAATGCCAAGAGTTAGTAAGTGGGATGGCATCAAATTAAAAAGCTTCTGCATAGCAAAGGAAACAATTAGGGTTGTGAAGAAAGAATCTATGGAATGGGAGAAAATCTTTGCTAGCTACTTTTTGACAGAGGATTAATATCTTGAATATATAATGAACTCGAAAAATTTAACACAAAAAACCAAATAACCCTATGAATACATGGGCAAATGACTTAAACAGATACTTCTCAAAAGAGGAAATACAAATGGCCAATAAACATATAAAAAAATGTTCAACACCATTAGCAGTTAGGGAAATGCCAATCAAAACTTCACTGAGATTTTATCTTATACTAGTCAGAATGGCAGTCATCAAGAATACAAACAATAAATGCTGGAAGGGATGTGGAGAAAAAGGACTACTTACACTGTTGATAGGACTATAAATTAATACAAATGGTATGGAAATCAGTATGGAGGCTTCTCAAAAGATTAGGCATGGAATCACCCTATGAATCAGCTATACCACTCCTCAGTATTTATCCTGAAGAATTAAAGTCATCCTACTACAATGGTACATGCTATACCACTCTTTGGTATTTATTCTACAGAATCAATGTCATCATACTACAGTGGTACATGCATACCCATGTTAATAGCAGCACAATTCACAATAGCCAAACTATGGAACCGGCCTAGGTGTCCATCAACAGATGAATGGATAAATAATGTAGTATATATTCACTACAGAATTTTATTCAGCTATAAAGAAAAATGAAATTATGTGATTTGCAGGAAAATGAATGGAACTACAAATTAATATCCTAAGCAAAATAAGCCAAACTCAGAAGGTCAAGGGTCCTGTGTTTTCTCGCATATGTGGAAGCAAGAGAGGAAAAAGGAAAAGAAAGTTAGCGGGGGTAGTGGGGATCTCAAGAAAATCAAATGGAGATAAGTCGAGGAAAGAGACCGGGGAGTGAGGGGGAATGAGGGAGAGGAAGTGCTGGGGAGTGATCTTGACCAAATTATATTTTCATATTAAGTGCATGTATGAATATGTAACAACAAATCCCATCAATATGTACAACTATAATGCACCAATAAAAAGTGTGGGAAGAGGAAAAAAGTTATATTTTAATTTAAGTTAATTTGAGTTGGGTTTCTGACATTTGCCATGAAGAAAGAACTTGATTAGTATCTCAATAATCTGTACTCTTGTACTTTCAGCCTCACTATGTGGAATTATGAGCTGTGGGAGTGGCATAGAGGTACTTTTTCCTTTCCTCATTAGGTAGGAAGTGAAGAAAGAGGTGTAGGTGTATAGACAATGTTCAAGAAATACTTTTTGACATAAAATGAACTGAAAGTAAAATGAAACGAGCTGTCCTTATTTCAGAGTTTCAGTGGGAGAGCACATGACTTTGTCATCCTGAATAATCAGTTTGAATGTATTTTACCTTTAAAACGTTAGAGTAAATGGCAACTAGATTCACCAGAAGCATTTTATAGTTAAAATGTTATGTATTTTATAACCAGTATTTGGGGCTGACCCAGGAACTCCTGTTAGGATCACGTCCTTGTGTAAAAATATAATTTCAAGTTACAAAATTCTCAATTAGAATATTTTTGGGAAAGGCTATTGGAAAATCTGAGAATTATATTATTCTTCTGTATCAAAAAAATCTCAGAGATTGTGTCCTACAAAATAATGAGGAGTAACATAATCAGAGATGTCAATGATGAGTTGTTTCCTAAGAATATGTGTGCTGTACATTCATCTATCTTGGTAAATAAATAGTATTGTACTTCATGAGTTTATGGAATACACTGCCTACCTAAATTTCTAAACACTAAATGATTTAAAAAATTATATCAAGGCTTCCTATTTAATTAAACCTCAAAAAATTCTGCTTAAAATTTCTTTATAATTTAAGAGTTATAGAAATCTAGTGAATTTATAGTTACAAATAGTTTTGTTTTGTTTTGTTTTGTTTGGTACCAGGGATTGAACTCAGGGATTCTCAATCACTGAGCCACATCCCCATCCCTATTTTGTGTTTTATTTAGAGACAGGGTCTCACTGAGTTGCTTAGCCTCTCACCGTTGCTGAGGCTGGCTTTAAACTCGTGATTCTCTTGTCTCAGCCTCCCAAAGTGCTGGGATTACAGGTGTGAGCCACTGCACCCAGTTTAAAATAGGTAAATCAGTCAAAGATGTTATTCTTCAAATTACCTAAATGGATAATATAAAAATATTTTGTAAATACATTTGGTATTTAGTATTTCATTTTTAGAATATAAAATTTCATGTGAATAGGTATTGGACCACTGTGCTTATAGGAGCAAAAAGAAATTTGTGTGTAATAGACTGAGCATTAAGATGGTTCCATGACATGGATCCTGAAGCAAATTTTCAGATTACTCATCCTTAAATGTCAATAAAGAGTCTATTTTCAGATAATGACATTTACTGGTTTGGAAACTATTTTCACCTTAATATTAAGAATATTACTTTTGCTAAAAGTCTCTTAGAAGTCTGATGACATTCACTGATTGAATTTGAAAGAACAAGGAGAGATGTTCCCTCTCTTGCATTACGCATGTGGATTTTAAAGTTAGAAAGTTCTGGCTTCAATTCTCAAGCCTGTAAATAATTGGCTGTGTGTGCATGGGGAAGTTACTCAACTACTCTGTGTCCAGGACACTAACTTCAGAGGTTAATGTGAGCAATAGTGATACTGAGCCTTAGGAATTTATCATAGTGTCTGCCACAAGGTATTTCCTCAATAAAAGGAAAACTCTCAAACAGGGTGGTAGAAACCATCAGGTCCCTGTGCAGATCTGAAGCAGAATGGTTTCTGAGAAAACTCCTCATCTAACTAATAATAGCCACAATCCCACCACATTTGACCCTTTCTATAAGGTGAGGATTATTTTAACATGGATAAAATATTGGGATTTATTTCAGTGAAAATGAAGATGAGGTGAGTAAAGAGAGGCCAAAGAGAGGCTGAAGATGTGCCTGTGGAGGGAATTCAAATGTGTGAGTGTGTGTTGTAGGGGGGTTGGAGGGTGTGAAGCAGGCAGGTTGTGGCTGGAGAAATCAAGTTTCCTTCCTCCTTATAAAACCAGAGAGCATTTCATATATGGTCAGGATTTGTGTGGCTGTGTTTTTTTCTTTACTCAATGCACACCCAAACTGAGGATTTCCAGAGACTACTAGAAAGTGAAGCATCAGAAGATAGCCTCAGTGTCATCCATCCCAGTGGACAGGAAAGGCATGAGTAAAGGTGAAGGGAAGGTGATTGGCCTACTTCTTATACTGATCAGGGCACTGGTATCTATTCTATGTTTTGAAATTAAGATTGCCCATATAATTCTGTGCTAGTAGGGTTTTCAAGGTTTGTGCATGAAGAGAGAAGTTGCAACAGACATTTATTTCTCTACCCAGTATCCTTTCACCCCTTCACGGCCTGAAAACTCCTACTTTGTTTGGGGCACTAGTGTGAAAACACATTTTTAGCAGCCCTTGCAGGTGGGGTGGCTGTGTGATACAATTCTGACCCATAAGATGCAAGTGTGTCTACAGGTATATCTTGGAAAGCTTTTGCTTTCATAATAACAAAGGATAGTGTTATGGTCTGGATGTGAGGTGTCCCCCAGAAGCTCACATGTGAGACAATGCAGGAAGATTCAGAGGAGAAATGATTGGGTTGTAAGAATCTTAACCCAATCAGTGAATTAATCCCTGGTGGGATTAATTGAAGTGGCAGGGTGTGGCTGGAGGAGGTCAGAATTGGGGAATGGCTACACGATATATATGTTGTATCTGGAGAGTGGAGTCTCTCTCTGCTTCTTGATTACCATGATGTGAGCTGCTTCCCTCTGCCACACACTGCACCATGATGTTCAGCCTCATCAGGTGTCAAACACAAGGATTCAGGGACCCAAAAGCCTGACTCCATGAAGGCACAATGGAGCACCAGAGCCAAGAATAGTCATCTTGCCCTGGGCTCTTTGTTTTGTGAGAAAAGTAAAATCTTTTTGGCTTAAGTGAGTATCAGTTCTCTGACCCTTATTATCAAACACATTTATAATCAACACTATTGATTAAAAAGTTATATAGTCACTATTTTTTCTTTTTTTTAATAAAGAAATTGACATTTGTTGAGATATAACAAACATACCATAAATTACCAATTTAAAGTGTACAATGTATTTTTTTGATATATATTCACAGGACTATGTCATTATCATCACAATCTAATTTTAGAATTCTTTTCTTCCTCCAATAGAAACCCCTTAACCATCAGCAGTCATTCCCTAACTCCTTCCTTCTCTCCTAACTCCTCTGAGCTCTAAGCAGCCAATACTTTACTTTGTTTCTATAGGTTTGCATATTTGATACATTTCATATGAATAGAATAATACAGAGTGTGGCTTTTGGTATCTGGCTTCTTTTACTTAACACAATGTTTTCAAGGTCCATACAGGTTGTAACATGGATTAATAACTCATTCTTTTTTGTGAATGAATAATATTCTATTATTACATTTACCACACTTTATTTATCCATTCACTAGCTGATGGACATTTGGGTTGTTTCCATTTCTTGGTTGTTATAAATGGTGCTTCTGTGAACATTCATGTGCAAGTTTGTGTGTGTGTGTAGAAATATGTATTTATTTATCTTGTGTATATAACTAGGAATGGGGTTGATGGATCATATGATAACATTTTGAGGAACTACCTAACTGTCCTCCAAATAAGCTTTCCCATCTAACATTCTTGCCAACAATTCCCGAGGTTTCCAATTTCTCTCCATAATTAGCAACACTTGCTAGTATTGGTCTTTTTGATGATAGCCATCCTAGTGGGTATGGAATAGTAGCTTGTGGTTTCGATTTGTATTTCTTTAATAATTAATGATGTAGGGAATTTTTTTCATATAATTATTGCCTATTTGTATATATCTTTCTGGAGAAGTATCTGTCCAAATCCTTTGCCTATTTTTCTTTTTTCTTTTTTTTTACAAAAATGTTGAATGTTTCATTAAGTTTTAAAAGCTTTACATTTGTGATACAGTAAGAAATAGGAATGCTTCTTCTCAAGTTATTCTTTAATGTTTAGTTAATGATGCAGGTTTTTTTTTTTTTTTTTTTTTTTTTTTTTTTTTTTTTTTTTTTTTTTTTTTTTTTTTTTGTTAAGTACTTCATGTGTTCACAGTTTTGGTTCAGTTCTGGGAAAATTGTGTCATCATCTTCTTCCTCACCAAAATGTCTCAGTGACCTACAGAGCAGTCTGGCCAATCTGATGGTCCTGGTGAAGTTGTAAAGCTCCAATTCTGTTGAGCCCACTGAGTTGTTCTGCCACACAGGTTTTCCTTCTCACACAGTTTCTCTGCCACGTGATTCCTGTAAGAGATGACAGTGAGGATGATGAGAACAATCTTCATATCTGGGCTAGTGAGTAGAATCAACCATGGCCTCAAGATTCATTCTAGAGTGGACAAGTGGGAATAATTGGTCCACAGTGGCCCTGTTGCAAAGTCAGCCACCATCCAGACAGCTTCTTTCTGGACTTTGAATTCTCATTTTTTAAAACAGCCACCAAGGAGGCAGCATATTAAAAGCCATCAGCTGCTGGATGTGCTGATGGGGTATTGGGAGCAGTGAATGAATCATTGCTTTGAACAATCCTGGACAGCAGATGATACCCTTGGGAATTCCTGCAATTCCCAAGGGTATCAAAGGTGCTAAGAAAACTGCCCATTTGGGGTGGCCCCTGTTAAATGAAAAAATTCTGTGCCTCACAGAATTTATTAGTTCAGTGGATCTGGGTTCAAACTCTAGCTTCCCAGAGGTAAAGGAGATATGGGCATGCTCAATAGCCTTGAAGCGCCAGCTGCCTGGAAGCAGAAGAGTGCAAGCTGATAAGCTTTAATCGGGCTGTTCCCCTCACAAACCTTGTTCTGTTTATCTTGAAGAAGCTTTCCCACAATAAATCCTTTTGATTTTTAAACCTATATAATAAACGTGTGAGCCTGCTGTGGTGTCAGTCATGCCTCATCAGGGCTGGCTTTCCCATGGGGTCCACTTTCTTTATATTTGTGTATTCGTCTTATTTCTAATCCTCTCACTGCCTACATCTGGAGAACTGATCAAACATTGCAGCAGATGGGGCCCAGCAGCCACCTTGCTCAGAGCCCAGGCTGCATCCTTTTGGATAGAAGACTCCAGGTGCTTCAGGAGCTGGGGCAACACATTCAGCATGACTGCACTGATGTTCAGTTGGGTCTGTGATCCATACCTGTGACAACATTCCCCATGGTGCAGAGAGAAAGGGTCAAGACATTGAGTTCTGAGCTGGTGATGAGCTCTCCCAGCCCAGGCAGAACCCCTGGGTGAACCTCTTGGCTGGTGTGCTCATTGCAGCCATTGGTGAAGTAGGATAGTCCAGTGGGTATCTGAGAAAATCTCATTGTTACAATGTGGCAAGAGGTGGGAGGGGACCCACAGCATTTGCTTGACTGCTTCCCTGCAAGGATATGGGCTCTTGTGTCAGTACAGGTTGGACGAGGTCCATGTGACATTCCACAGAAATGTGATTGGTATGGGTGACAAAACCAGAGCCAGCAGATGTGGGAGGCATTGCTTAAGATAATGACATCTCTGAATTCTGGGTTATCACATGTTATGTTGCTAAGAGCCCACTCTGCCTGCTCACACACAACCACATGGGGGGAAGACAAGAACTCAGTTGAGGCTGAGATGGTACCTCCTTCCACAACAGCTCAAGTCTGCTTTGAAGTCCCTAAAGCAATGTTTGTCAGAGCCCAGGCTACCTGGAATGGCAGGCAGGGGTGAAGTGACCACTTAGGAATCCCAGCAGCCAGGCAAAGAGCCCTGTTTTGACAGGGCTTAGAGGAGGGCTCCTTTCCTGGGATAGCATTTTCCTGACTGCCCAGATGTCATGGAAACATGGATTGAAGCTATTCACACCTTTGATTATTTTATTCAGAGTGAGGCTGATGCCTTTGGTTGGTTTTTCAGAAGCTGGGTTGGGGGATAGATGAGTGATATTCCTTCTCTTTAACACCTATTCATCTTTGTTGGCCTTCCAGAGCTCTAGACTGACTGCCATCTTCTGTTGCCACCCTACAGCTGCATCTTGGTGCTTGAATTTTCTCAGTCCCTCTTCTGGAGCATCTTAAGGTAGGCATACTGACCGGAAGAAAGAAACCACCTGGTGGGGGCTGTTCTTTGCCCATTTTTAATTGGGTTGTCTTTTATTGTTAAGTTGTAAGAGTAGTAGCTATTTAAGCCAGCAATTAAATAGGGGCTTTTTCTAAAATAATATACATTAAATAAAGTAGAAATTTATGCAATTATAATTTTAGTACTTTTGAGTCAGTCACAGGAGGCATTAGCATTACATTCTTATTAATATACAGGCCTAACAATGAACTAGTAATTCATATTTCATTATCAATACATTTAATTCTAAATCTCTTATTAATTTTAACTGTTATGATTCTCAGTTTAACCAACTCTGGACAAAATAGAATCAAATTGCTGGATCTTTCCAGACATGTGTCTGGTGGCTTGTTATCCCAGCCAGTGCCCCAAATGTAAAACACCTTTATTTTCTGCCCTAGTGTTAATAATTCTCATAAATTGAACTTATCAAGGCCTTTTTCTCTGACTCCTAAGAAAGTCCTCTCAGTGTATGACCTTCTCCTTTAATGAGAGTCAGAATTCACTAGAGTAAAACACTAATTTACTCCAAATCCTCAGAGTTGCTCAATGCTGTAGGTGTAAGCTTCCATTCTCTAGTGGTGGCATTATTTTATCTTATCAAGACTTTAGCTTGGGACAATCCATGAATATAACAGACAATTTAAAAAATATATATAATTGAAACAAATTCAGTTCATGGTCTCTCATTCCTTTATTTTGTGTTCTTCTCTGTGGCTATTTCAGAGTTCTTTTTTTAAAAAAATATCTTTCTTTAGTTGTAGATGGACACAATGGCCTTATTTTATTCATTTATTTTTATGTGGTACTGAGGATCGAACCCCATGCCTCACACGTGCCAGGCGAGCACTCTACCACTGAGTCACAACCCCAGCCCTATTTCAGATTTCTGTTCTCTCCCAAATTACTTCCTCACCATCTTCCTAGGATTCCATCAACTTTTCCTCCTACCTTTTGGAGACACAGAAGCTGTCTGACAGGAACTCCTTCAACTTCCTGCCTCCCCCACAAGAGAACTACCTGCATCTACCTCTACCCATGCTTGATCCTGCAATCTCCGTGGAGGTTTCCCCTCCCATGTGAGACTCAACCCTGTGCTTCTTAGTTCTTTCCATCTGCCTTTGCACTGACCTTTGCCTATCAGTTCTGCCTATTCCTCTCTTCATAGGCACCTTCCCACTAAACTTGAAAAAATACTCATTTTGTCCCATATTATAAAAACAAAATAACACCTCTCTGATCTACCATGAGCTCTAATTGCAAACTTAGATCTCTGCTTGCTTTCTGAGCTAAACCCCACGTTTATTTCCTCATCTCTCTTCTACTCCTTCTACCCATTGCATGTTTTCAATTTTTGTTGGAAATAATTATACTGAAGTAAAATTTAAAGACAAATAGAAAATACTGAGGCAAAGAAGATGGAATCATATCCTAGGAAAATAGAAGAGTGTGTGGAGGCCAGGTGTTGGAACCACGAGTGGTTCAATATATTTATTATGTAAAATGCAGGGGAGAAAGCATTTAGAGATGAGTCTGTTGAGGTGAACAGAAACCAGAAAAATGAAGAGCCTTGTCATGTGTAGACCTCTATCCTGTGGACTCTGGCAGCAAACCAAGAGACTTTAAAAAGGGAAGTAACCTGGTCAGATTTGAGTTTTACAGTGATCTCTCTCTCTAGGCAGCATAAGAAGTCTGGCTAGACTAATGTGGGTGTGATGAGACAGAAGATGGTGAAGGAGATAAAGGTGAGAGAGCATATTTTCCATGGAACCAGGGTAAAGGCAGTGCAGATAAGGGAAGTGGGCAGATTTGAGAGACACTAGGGAGGTAGATTAGGGACAAGACTTGGTTACTTACCAAAGAAGAGCAACACGAAGGTGAGAGTGGGGTAAATATGACCCAGGTTTATGAAATGGGTGGTTGAGTGCATCATGGTGCCTTTGTTAGCACCCAGAGCAGTAGGAAATAGGTTGTGAAGGAGGTAAAAATTTCCTGTTAGGACACACAATCCACTTGCAGTTTCTCTGAGAAGTTTATATGGTTATGTTGAGTAGATATTTGTGCACAGACCTGATCCTTATGAGACAGCTGTAAGCTGAGTTAATGCATAGGATGTCTGAGCATGGGAAAGGATAAGGTACCAAGAAAGAATGTGAAGTGAAGAGGAGAGTGCCTACTTCAGAGCTCTGAATCAGTATTTGAAAGTCAGAGTCTGCAAAGGTGACTAATAAGGGACACCCAAAAAAGTAGAAGGAAAATAAAATTTCAGTGGTGGGGAGTTGTTTTTAGCAGCAAATGATTTGGAGCAGTCAAAGAATTGAAGTATGTCTATGAGATTTAGCCAGAAAGTTTTCAGTGCTTTTAATGAGAATAGATTCAGGGGTTTGCTCACATAGGTAGTTAATGGAAGAACTGAGATTTGAAGCCACATCTAACTTTAAAACCCACATGTGGGGCTGGGATTGTAGCTCAGCGGTAGAGCGCTTGCCTTGCATGCGTGAGGCCCTGGGTTCGATCCTCAGCACCACATACAAAGCAATAGAGTAAAGACATTGTGTCCATCTACAACTAAAAAAAAAAAAAAAAATCTTTAAAAAAAACAAAACAAAACAAAAAAAAACCCACATGTACATGAGAGGGAACCTGTCATTGTACTTAACTTTCCAATTCAATCTACAAATGTTATAAGATCTCCAAGAGATTTTTAATAAAATAGTATTTTTTAATATGAAGAGGAAATAGTTTCCAAACCAGTAGATGTTCTTATGTCTGGAAATAGAAGCTTTATTGATGTTTAAGGATGAGTAATGCTACAATTTACTTCAGGATCTGTGTCATGAAGCCATCTAAACACTGAGTCTATTACACCTGAATTTTTTTTTTTTTCTATTTCAAGCCAATGGTCCAAAGCAGATTCACATCAAAGTCTACAGCAGCAGGGAAAATACAGAGTGAGGGAGGTCTCCACTGCCAGAGGAGAGGATATCTGAGCAGAACCTGAGTGTAGTGAGGAACAAATCCATGCACACCTCCAGGGCCAGGCATTTCCTCAGAGAGAACCTTAAATGTAGAGGTTGTAGGGTAGAAATGACCCATCATGGGGAAGACAGAGCAGAAAGCCTTATAGCCCTGGGATTGGGATTGATTCTTTGTGGAGCTGCTAAATGAAAGGATGTAATTTCCAGGTTGTCTTTTTGCCCCTTTTTCAAATTAATTTAAAAAAAATTTTTTTTGGTAGTTGTAGATGGACAGCATGCCTTTGTTTTATTTATTCATTTTTATGCAGTGCTAAGGATCGAACCCAGTGCCTCACACATGCTAGGCAAGTGCTCTGCCACTGAGCTACAGCCCCAGCTCAATTATTTGTGTGTGTGTGCCTGTGTGTGTATGTGTGTGTGTGTGGTGCTGGGGATTGAACCCAGGGCCTTGTGCATGCAAGGCAAACACTCTACCAACTGAGCTATATCCCCAGCCCAAATCTATTTTGAAATGTAAATATTACTCTTACAGAAAAAGTATAAGTAACTTTTTCCCTTTGAATCATTTTTGGGTAAGACCCTGTCATGGCCAGTCACCCTCAATTTTAATGCACTTTTTTCTGCAGATAAAGATATGTCCTAGGGATATTTTAAGAAAACTGTATATTATTACCTTACAAATTTTGTCATTGAATATATTATATATAAGTAAGAAAAATAAGAATTTATTTATTAAAATAGATAATATGAACAAATAAATACAATAAATTATTTTAATACTTACCAAAAGTTGGGAGTACAATATGATACATTTGTTGACTGATTGAACAAATGAATGGAATTCATTTATGCTCTCAGGAAGATTTTATACCATCACATTTTTAGTTCAGGCAATTTAAGGATGCAAGATCTCTGCTGTTGTAATTGTAACATGCTATAATTCAGTGTTATTATTACTTTAAATTATTTTTATAAAGAAATATGTTAGAATGTATTATTATTTTAGTAGATTTTAATAATAATAAAATATTTATTTATAATTTTATTAGGTTATATATCAATGGAGTGAGCATGGTAGTGAATGTTAAAATACCATTGATGAAAATTTGAGTCTAGGATCTTATTAAAAAAAAAAAAAAGCCTTAAATTTTTGTGTGTGTGTGTAGTAACTCATGTCATAGACAGGTATTATTTGAAGATGTGGTTAAATGTTCTGAGTATCTCCAATTCAAGTATCTTAATAGTGCTTCTAAATGATTAAATATGTTTATATAATTTGTTTTCTATTTGCAGGTTAATTCAATTTTTAATTTTGAATTCTTCCTTTATTTAAATAAATCAATACTAATGAAATATTTGTGGTTCTAATTTGAAAAACAGGATTTTAGGTTAAGGCTACATAGTCATCTAAGTGAACTACTGAAGTAATTGAATAGATTAGAAATTTGCATTTCATGTGATTATCTCATTGCTTGATATTGGGTCTGTTTAGATTTTATATACCTTCTTGGTTTAGTTTGGAGAGGTCATGTGTGTCTAGAAATTTGTCAATATTTCATAGATTTTCCAATTTATTGGAATATAAGTTTTCAAAATAATTCCTAACAACACTCTGGACTTCAGAAATGTCTGTGGTGATATCTCCTTTTTCATTTGTAATTTTGTTCATTTGAGTCTTCTTTCTCTTTCTTTTGGCCAGTAAAAAGGCCATTTTATGGGCATTCCTTCTGTGTTACAAGGCACATAATGAGCAGAGGAATAATAGAGGGAAGGCACAAGATTAAATGTGGATGTTTTTCTATTCAAAATCACTATTGTTATAAGTCATGAGAATTCTTGTTTACAGTACAGTGGGAAGAACTTATGTTATTGCTGGGTAGACTGCTGGAGACTGAGTTTGTGGAGAGGAGATAGAGAAGTGAGTATATGAAGAAAGGTGTGGGATTTGAATGACAGAGCTGGTACCATAACCCTTCAGTTCAAGGGGTGAGCAAAAGTGTTTCTATTCCCACCTCCATAAATCATGTCTGACTATTCAAGCCTGATTCTCCAACCAGAGCACAGTGGAGGTCAGCCTGACATAAACCCACAGATAAGAATCTCATGCAAATTTATTTAAGGTTGAGAAGTTCTCTTTTGTGTTCTTTCTTTTCCTCTCTTTTTCCAAATTCCCGCTGGAATGCCATTGGGAATCTTAGATATGTCCCAGGAACTAAGCTCAATACAATGAAAGCAAACTGAAGTTCATGATCTAATAAGTTTATAAAAGCTAATGACATGAATGTACATCAGAATTTTGCAACTCTAGCTGTTTCTATATGTAATTTATATATTTCTATATGCAATTTATATATTTTTTCTGCCAATACACAGCACTAACCAAATATTAGGCTCACTTTTCTTGTTAAATTTTAAGGTGAAATGACACCTGGAACTTGAATGGTATGTCATTCTCATTCATTAATATAACAGATGCTTACTGACACTGTGCTAGTGTGTGTATATGTGAGAAGTCACAAACTATCAAAGGCTGACAACCTTGAATATCTTCTGCTCCAGGAGAGAAGCTCTAGTTTCATACTGGCAACTCTCACACAGGTCTAGACACCCTGACACTTCAGTTAGACTATAAGGATGTGTAATGGGAGGAGAATGTAGGTATTCTAGGTGGAGGAGACTTTAAGTGCCATGACACGGGGCAATGAAACTCAGATGTTTATAGGAAATAGTCCATTCATCCATTCCATAAATGATTATAGAGGACCTGGTATTCAATAAACACAGTTCTAGTCCCTGAGATGCAGCACTAAGAAGACAAAATCTTCACTTGCATGAGACTTATGTTTGGAGAGGTGAGGGAAGGTGTTGAACAATTCAATTACATACTTTTAGATAGAGACAGGTATTATGAAGGAAATAAACCAGGTATCTGACAACATGAGTGGGGTGAACAATCTTAGGCAGGGTGGTCAAGGAGGAATTTGGTTTGACTGGAGAGTAGGGTTTGAGTAGGATTATGGAATGGAAAACTAGAAAGGGGGAGGCTATGAAACATGCTGAATGTCAGGCCTGGTTAGCTCTTTGGGGGCATTTCTAGAAGACACTATGTAATTAAAGTGTTGAAGACATGAGACTGTTGCTTACTTTCCTGACCAATGGTCTTTCCTAGAACTGTCTCTAGAGGAACAACTGCATCTATGTTTGATAGCTCAGTGGAAGTGGTCACTCTGCATTTGGACACTGCTTGGTTATGTTTTGTATCAAGGAATGTTATTCCCTCATACTTCAGAAATTTAAAGGCAAATCTAAGTTAATTAGTTTTAAGACTTTTTACCTTTGGGGTAATTGGTGACACTTGGAGTTTGGAGTTGTTACATCTTGAGTCATTTAACTTCACTCAATTTCTAATGCCTAAGGCTCATCCAGATAATCTTTAAGAATTTTTTTTTGTTGCTCATGAAGTGTTTTCAAATCACAATTAGTTTGAGTTTATAATTTTTCCTGTGTTTCGCTAAAATTACTTTATTGAAGTCAATCTACATAAGAATCTACAAGCATCAATCACTTTTTGGTTGTTTTGTAAAAATAACCAAACACAATTTGGGAAAATAAAGGTCATTTCTTTGTATCTGTACCTCAAAAACAAGCAAATAATGATGATACTCCCACCAAAACTTGCAGCCCATACGTTTATCTCAAATATTAAAGTAATATAATTTGTCATTCAATGTAAATATGGAATATATTAACTTATAAGGAGACTTTTTTCATTATGACTACATGGTTTATTTAATCCAAACTATGATAATAGAAGAGACTGAAAGTTTTAAACACATAATCTGCAGTGGAAACTCTTACCTTAATCAGTGATATTTTCGATACAAAAACTACTAATTGAATCCTATTAGCCTTATTGTAATTCTAAAGATCTATACTTCCTTCCTTTAAAGACCTCAGTTCATAAGGTTTATAGAATAGCTATCAGAAATATGTTTTATGAGAAGAAAAGAGTTTTCACAAATTAAGCTGAATAGCACCAAAGAAATAAGCAAGATTGAGATCATTGGCTGACAAATGTGTCAGGAAGGAATAGCTTGAGAGTGGAGAGTTGGTACTTGATTGTGGATTATATTAAAAATTAGAAAAACAAGAAAAAAAATAAAAGCAAAAAAAGTGGGCTGGAATGGAATTGTTTCAAGACTCAATAAGGACACATAACCCCAAGAGGTCAAGCCACATTAGCACACTTGTTCCTGCGAACTTTGCCCATTTTATAAAAACATCACTAATAAAACTAGACACTTAAGTATAAGAGGAAAAATCTTTATTGCTGTACATGAAATTGTAGGGCACACTCTTAAAAAGCAATAGACAAGATTGACTTTACGGTTACAAGTAAGGTTGAGTGTGGTTTCCAAATTATTGTGCTGAGTAATTACCCTTTTTAAATTTCATTCATATTATGGAATATTTTATCTAAAGATTTTGTAACTGGTAGGTGGATGGTAGAATATTATTCATCTTTCTGGTACTCTAACAAAATGCCTGAGATAACCAACTTAAAACAGGAAAGATTTATTTTGTTTCATAGTTCTAGGGGTTTTAGACCATGGTTGCTTGGCCCATTCCTTAAGAGCATGCCCCCTGTGACCTAAAATCTCCTCCTGGACCCCACCTTGTCAGAGTTTCCACCAACATCCAAACAGCACCAAGCTAAGAACCAAGCCTTTAACACATGGGCCTTTGGGGAACATTGCAGATCCAAACTACAGCAAGGGAAATGTAGCACATGGTAACCAGAGCATCAGGGCTGGTAGCAGGCAATAAGTAAAGAACTATAAAGAGAAAACAGGAATCATATATGTTTTAATCTGCTTGGGTTGCCATTATAAAACACTATATACTCAGTGGATTAAACAATAAAAACTTGTTTTCTCATAGTTTTGAAGGCTGGAAGTTCAAGATCAAGATTCTAGTCAATTCAGTTTTTGGAAAGGGCCCTCTTTCTAGTTGCGCTGTGTTTACATGGCCTTTGCTTGTGTGTGTGTGTGTGTGTGTGTGTGTGTGTGAGAGAGAGAGAGAGAGAGAGAAAGAGAGAGAGAGAGAGATCTCTGATGGATCTTTATGGTGTCACTTCTTATAAGAATACTAATCCTATTGGATCAGGGGCCTGTCCTGGCAACCTTATTTAACCTTAATTTCTTCCCTAAAGGCATTATTTCCCAAAAGACCACTGGAGATTAGGGCTTTAATATATAAATTTTGAGGGGACATACACATTCATTCCATAATAATATAGAAAAAGGGATGGAACTTCTAACTGAAGCATAAAGTAGAAAAGTTTTACAACAATTGAACAATAAATTGGGCCATAAGCTTTCTGACTAAAAAAGAAATATCATGGGCAGTGTGAATTTAAGTCAGTGGGTTACTTCAGTATCTTTGTATTTTGTTTATTTATTCTACTTAGGTATACATGATAGCAGAATGCATTTTGATTCATTGTACACAGATGGAGCACAACTTCTCATTTCTCTGGCTGTACTTGATGTAGAATCACATCATATATGCAGTCACACATGAAGCTAGGGCTATGATGTCCATCTCATTCTACCATCTTTACTGTCCTCATGACTACTCCCCTCTCCCTTCCCTTTGACCAAAGTTCCTCCATTCTCCTGTGTTCTCTCCTCCATTATGGATCAGCATCCACTTATCAGAGAGAACATTCAGCATTTGGGTTTTTTGGGATTGGCTTATTTCACTTAGTATGATATTCTCCAGCTCCATCATAAGCTCTTTGTCTATGAGTGTGTCTCCCATTTCTTAAAGTAATTTCAGACTGACAAGACACATATTGACATGTGTTGTATGTGCTGGGGGAGGCATATACTTTGGGCTAGAGAATCTGAGGATTTTTTTCTACGTGGAGTGCTAATTGCAAACACTGATCTCACCCTTTGGAGCTTGGATGGAAGATGTCAGGCAGTAAAAGATTTGCACTCAAGCTGGATTTATTGCCACAAAATGAAAGATGGGGCTCTTTGAGCTGTCAGTGCATATTTAGGAATATAAGAAAACAAGTGAAAAGTCATAAACTCTGCAAGCAGATGTTACAAATCTGAGGGGAATTTGTGTATCCTGTTGCCAGTTCAAAGTTAATAAGATACTTCTTACTAAATATGCTAAAGAAGATCACTTTGGTTAATGCTTTTGTTGAATTTAAAATGATTTTATGCTCAAAATTACCAGTATAGGATTTTTGTTCACAAGCTAAGTTAAGTGTTTTCATTTTCAATGCTCTTGGTTGGTTAGTATCATGTGTACAGTATGTTGCTGTCCGATGCAAAGGGCCACCAGACTGTGAGAATGATAGCTGCTCAAATAAGTTAGTGCTAAGTTCTTCCATGGCTTGTGTCATTCTTGACTCTCTTTTAGCTTGTGTAAACTTTGAGCTCAATTTGGTTCTTTTTTTTCATTTAATTCTTTTTAAAAATTTTATTGATTCTTCCTAATTATACATGATGGTAGAATCCATTTTAATAAAATTATACAAGCAGAGAATATATCTTATTCTAATTAGGACCCCATTCTTGTGGGTGAGCATGGTTGTGGACTTCACTTAGGTATTTTCATATGTGTACATAGGAAAATTATGTTAGATTTATTCTACTGTCTTTTCTATTCCTATTGCACCTTCCTTCCTTTTGTTCCCCTTTGTCTAATCTCCTGAACTTCTCTTCTTCCCCTCCCCTCCTTTATTGTGGTTTATCTTCTGCATATCAGCAAAAACATTCAACCTTTGTTTTTTGGGGATTGGCTTATTTCACTTAGGACAATATTCTCCAAATTCATCCATTTACTGACAAATGTCATAAAGTCGTTCTTCTTTATGCCTGAGTAATATTCCATTGTGTTTATATACCACAATTTCTTTATCTATTCATCTGTTGAAGGGCATCTAGGTTGGTTGCATAGCTTAGCTATTGTGAATTGAGCTGCTATAAACACAGATGTGGCTGTGTCACTGTAGTATGCTGATTTTAAATCCTTAGAATATGTACCAAGGAATGGGTAACAGGGTCAAATGGTGGTTCTATTCCTAATTTTTTAAGGAATCTTCACACTGCTTTCCAGAGAGGTTGCACCAACTTGCAGTTCCACCAGCAATATATGAGCATTTCCTTTTCCCCACATCCTTGCAAGAGTTGTTATTACTTGTATTCTTGATACTTGCCATTCTGACTAGAGTGAAGTTCTTAATTCTATTTTGTTTTCTCAAAATTGTAGAAAGGGAAAAAATAATTCCTAATCATTGAGATCTTTTCAAAATGGGAAGTTCAAGAATATTGGTGTCTAAAGATATTATGACTTCCACCACCACAACAAAACCAAATAGTATAATGTAATATAAGAATATTTTCCTTAATTCACCATTTTGTTCATTCAGAATTTGATTGATTTTTCTTACTCACTGAGATATTTTTTGGGCTCTGGTTAAAAGGATGATCTCTTAGAAGTTTCAGCCCATCAGAAAATGCAGACAATGAGGAGTGGATTAAAATACAGTGCTGTGGGGCTGGGGTTGTGGCTCAGTGGTAGAGTGCTTGCCCAGCAAGTGTGAGGCACTGGGTTCCATCCTTAGCACCACAAAAAATAAATAAATTAAATAAAGGTATTGTGTCCATCTACAGCTATATATACACATACAGACATGTTAACTACAGTGCTGTGTGATGGCTGCCGCCCTAGAGAGATGCATAAGTGTTCCTGGAACACTTGCAATACCCATCTGTCCTAGATGAGAAGACTCAGGGTGGTCTCTGGAGCTGAATGAAGGTGAAGAGGAGCAAGCCATGGAAAGTCAGAGAGTTCAAAGATAGACAGGCACACCCCAGTGACACCTGAGAGAGGGACACGTGGTGTAGTGAAGCTGGAATAGGTGGAGTAGTGGAAGGCAAGAGGTAAGGCCACGACACGACTCTGAACACAGTACTAATTTGGTACTTTTCCCTGAAACCTCTCCTAAAGCCTTGGAAGAGTTGTAATCAGTGGATTGGTATGATCAGATCTGTTTTTTGAATGACAGTGCCAGTAGGAGTGTGGCAAATGGGCTAAAGGCATGGTGTGAGGAACTGTGCTCCAGGATCAAGTTAGAAGCTATTGTAGTAATCCAGGCGGGTAGTGATGAGGTCCTGCGCTAGACTGTCAACGGCTTCCCAAAGACATAAAAACAAATGTCTTACACAATCCTGGGCCAGATGCTTAACAAGTTATTTAGAAGAAAGTAGACAATCTCTGCTTGCAGGCAGGACTAGTTAATTTCTTCTATCAAAAAATAAAGAAAAACAAAACCTTTCAATGCAATTTCAAAAACATATTTTAGAACTCCTCATGAAGAAAACAATAGATAAGCAGACACACACTCATCTGTGCTTACCAATAGTCTACTCCCTTTTCAGGAAACTCTATGCAAAGTAATTAGAACCAAACCCATAAATCTCAATCATCACATGTGTCCTGTCATCTGCCAACGTATTTTAAAGTCTGTGCAGGTATGACCCTGCGCAGTGATTAACGAGTGAATTGGAAAGATCAAAGTTATTTGATCTGGTTCTGTGATTTATAATTTCCAAATCAACATGAAGAGAAAATAGCAGGCATCAAACATCCATGGATGCTTGTACCAGGTCACACACTGTAATTCTATCCCAGCACAAGTTTCCATGGTAAACAGGGCAAGACTTGCCAATAGTTCACAGGTTTCCAAAAAGCAGCTATTTCCCTCTTGGGAGAACTTTGTAACTAGAAAAGAAAATCTTTACAGATGAAATCTCGAGCAAAATAAAGTCACAGACTGTATTTCTCCAGAAAGCCTTTTGCCAAATATCTCATCAGTGAGTATAGTGCTGGCCTGGGCCGTCCTATGGTAGAGGTGGTAAAGTGCTCCCACCAACACTTGTTTTCATTTGCTCACAACTGCCTAGAAAAAAAATAATCTTACATTGAGTTGAAAATTTTCCATGTTTCATCCCAGTCCAAAGGTGACTTCAAAAAAATTATTTTTGGAAAGCTGAATTAAATTCAAGTGAAATTTATAAAGTTTAGTCATTTGGGGAGCTATGTGTACACAAAGATCTCACTGGGTAACGCAGTAAAATGTAAAAAATTACATTTTCCTTTTGACTTTTCAAAGACTAATTCTTTCTGACTGTTACTTCTGGAAGGATTTCACCCTGTTAGGGTCAGGAAACCAACCATTTCAAAAATGTATTCAATCAGATTTTTCCTTATGAAGAACTCAAAAAGTAAAACTGTAAGTGTTAAATCCACTAGTAGTTTTTCCAAATTTAGGGTGTGTGTGTGTGTGTTTGGGGAATATAAAGATGAAAGACAGTTCCTAGCCCCAAGGTATATATGTTTTGGTAGTAGGGACAGTGAAGAAGTAGAGTAGTAAAAAAGGTAGTGATGTGGAGCAGAATGTAATGTGCTATAACAGAGGTATAAGCAATGGAATGTACAGTGCAGAAGTGGGAGAAAAAGTTGCCTGGACAGATTAATAGTTCATTCTGGGTCTTGAAGAATCGAAGGGGACAAAGGTCAGTGAGTCGGGAAGAACATTTCAGATTAGAGACAAGGGTGAATGCAGCCTTAAAGGTTAGAAATGAGATTAAGCCTGGTGAAGTGACACATGCCTGCAATCGCAGCTACCTGTGAGGCTGAGGGGCAGGAAGACCACAAGTTCAACTCCAGCCTAGGTACTTTAGCAAGACCTCGTCTCAAAATAAAAAATAGAAGGAGCTGGGATGTAGCTCAGTGTTAGAGTGCCTCTGGGTTCAATCTCAAGTACTGTCAAATAAAAAGACTAATGAAAGTGGCTGGAGTGGTATGGAGTACTGGATATGAGAGAGGAAGGATTAGGAAATGGAGTTGGAAATTTAAATTATTTCTCAATGGGTGCGCTACTAATATTTGGGGTAGATCATTCTTTTTCATTTCAGGGCTGTATATCCCTGGACCCAGTCTTCTAAAACGTGGTAGTGCTCCCAATGATGGGGATTACTGAAAAGAATTCTCCCCCAACATTTCAAACTGCCCTTGAGGTGAACAGTATCATCCTGTAGAAATTGATTGAGGGAGCTACCAAGTTTTTGGGCAGCCTTAGTTCTGTAAGTGGTGAGGGACTAGAGAGGTTTGACATGAGAAAGGGCATGGTTGGACCCATGGGTCAAGACAGTCATCCTGGAGATTAACTAGAGGAAGGACAATTTGGGATTATAAATTTGGTCTATTGCATATGTCCAGGCAAGAGCCAGTGAATGTGTGAACTAATGATTTCATTGCTTTCATGTCTGACAACAGTAGTGTACATTCTTTTACCTATTCTTCTTGCCTCTGAAACTCCATAGTACTGCACTGCAGAACTCTTTGTGCTGTGACTGCTTTCCTGTTTTTTTTTTTCATTCTCCAAATTAATATCATATGGTAAATTCAATATTACAAAAACAAGATTCTTAAAGGATGATCATAACACCCGTTCTACAACACACTTTCTAATTATAGAACAAACCATGTGAGGGATGGAAAGCCCTAATTAAAAAAAAACAAGACAAAAAGCTGCTTCTCTGTTTCCTTTTAGATAGTATTTGGATTCTTTTACTGCTTGACTATTTTTTCCCCTTTTTAAAAGGAAGACTCTGTTGACAGTAGATTGAATGATTTTGAATCACGGATGTCAGAGCAGTGGAAACTCAAAGTGGATAGGCAGATGGATCCTGTCAGAAGCACCACCAGTGGCCAAAACAGAAGACGGTGCCCAAGTCAAGGGAGGCAAGGAGACAGTTCCACCAGTCTGATGTGTACAGGAAATCTAGCAGACTGGAGGTGAAGGCCAGAGGAGCATGGCTACCCTGACCAGTACCAGGCTGCATGTATCAAAGGGTGTCTTGACTTAACTCAGCAGCTGTGATTGCATCCTGTGGTGTGTCCTTTCCCAGCTGATGCAATATCTCTGCTTTCTGGTTTTCTAGAGGATCTTTGGAAGGAATCCTACTGACAGAAAACAAACCACAGACATGTTATGCTAAGATTTTTCCTTAAAAAAAGTCCTCCTTAGGAAACTTTCAGGGGTGTGTGTGTGTGTGTGTGTGTGTGTGTGTGTGTGTGTATGTTCTGAGACAGAGTGGAATCATTAGACAGACTTCTCCAAATCTCTTCCATGGGGCCAAGTTCCTATTAAAGTTTTCCAGAACTAGCTTAAGTTCCCACTCAGATTTTCTGGGGCTATGTATATTCCCCTTAGGTTCCCTGTGAAAACTTGTTAATTTTGCTCTTCATTGAGGAACATACTGAAAAAATAATGACAGTGAGGTTTTTAATTGCTATGGTGTTTTATATGTTATAAAGCATTTTCATATACATTGTGTCATTAAGCCCTCAGAAAAGCAATGAGTTTAAGGAACTAACTCAAGGTCATTGCACAGGAAATCCAGAACTCAAGTCCAGGTCTTCTGATTCCAAGTCTATGCTGTTCCCTCATCTTCAATGATTGTGAAGAGGGCCAGAGACTTCTGAGCAACATGATCTCCCAAGTCTGACCTAAGTCTGCTGCTTCAAATGAGTGTCGATTCCATTATCAGTCCCCAGCACTGTCTTAGCATGCTGGCACCAGCCTTTGTGGATCATGGCCCTCAGTGACAGGATGCCCTTGGCCCCACTGCTGGTAACCCTTCCTCTCTATATTATTGTGACTCTTGGCGGCTGGTCTTTCTGATGATTATGGTAACTCCCAGTTGCTCCTGTCAGCAGCTCTTGGAAAGTCCTGTGGGTCATTCCAGTCTCTTCTTCCTGGAACAGTTCCTTGGCAGGCAGATAGCTCAGTGGCACAATCTCAGCACCACCTCTAAGGGCAGATCACAGCTCTAGTGCTCTACTGCTCTTATCAAAACTTCTTCAGGGTGGCCACCAAAGTGACTTGTGGAAGTGGGACTCCCATAAAGGCCTATAACTTCACACTGCTTCCTGGGATTTTCTGGACGCTGAAACAGAGGTGGGTCCATTGAGTCTCCATTGGTTTCGAGTGAATGCTTTGATTCTTTTCTTAGAGGTCACATGTGTGGCCCATAAAATTTCTCTCTACTTGCTCATTCTTATACATTTACAGAACACAGGTCCCAGAGACTTCCCAAGACATCTCCATTATCTGAACGTTACCCTGTTTTGTATAGAAATTAAAATTACCACTTAGCAATAATAACAAGGTAACATTTATTTAGGTCTACCATGTGCCCAAAACCCATTCTGAAAGCCTTCTGTTGACTTTTATAATCCTTGAAACACATTCTTGAGGAAAGTCCTGTTATCATTTTCTTTATTCAAACATGAAAACAAGGTTTACAAAGTTAAAAGAGAAAACTTGCTCAAGAGGTGATCATTGGGAGATCTGTCTTTGGGTAGTTTCTGAATTCCAGAAATTTCTAGCAGATAAGAAATTTATATCACTTTCAAGAATTTGTGTGTATCCTTTATCCTCTTGTAGAATGCCACATTTTCTCTGAGGGTAAACTTTTAAGCCTCTCGCATGCTGTGGGCTGAGTTAGGACTTCTGTAGTACACACGCCAATCCTCACCCAACAGCTCTTCCTTCTTCCTCACCGAAGTCCTGGATGTTCAGACAGCAGTGCACTTCTGGGCTCCCAGGGACTGGATCCTCCTTGGCACTGTCCAACTTTAGTAATCCGATTCTCCTTTGCATAAAGTAAAGGGGCGGGTCTGTGACCCACTTCTGAATGAGCTTCAGGATCTTTTAGAGCTGGAGGACAATGTCATTCTCTCTGAGTGAAGACCACATGAGTAGGAAACCCTTTGCCCTCATCCTTCTCTCCTGCTGTGGTTAATGTTGAATGAGGATGGGACATCTGGGGAGTGAACTTATGGTCATGAGAGCCGAAGTTCAAGGACAGAAATGAATATCCTGCTGATGGCACAGTAGAACTATGAAAAAAGAAACTTGGCTTTTGTTAATGACATTGAGTCCCGAATTACTCCTGGGATGACCTCTGGCTTTATTATGAAGTCCACAGTAAATGTGCTTGTATTTATGCCAAGGCTTCTTGAACTGTGAGTAATAGTGCCAGTACTAGATCATTTGTTCCTGCTCTATAAAGAGATAAAAAAACAAATGGAGAAAAAGAGTTTTGATCCCTCTATAACAATTTGACATGGTGCAAAGTCCAATCTGGTGACCAGCAGATTTATATCATTCAATAGGGTATTGCCCAGTGCAGGATGGATTGGAAAATAAAGCAACAATGACAACAAAAGCAACTTATCCTGCACTAGAGACAGCGTAGAGGACGTGTCCTTGCTATCAGTTGAGAGTATTCTTAACTTACAGACCTTATCCAAAGATTGTGTCCATGTGGTTGATATGCTTTCAAATTTTAGCAGATTTATTATGTCAAGTGGTAGAGATCCAGGCATAACAGGCTTTCTGCTTAGAGGCTGTTTTAGCAAATAACTAATGTATGTCATTTGTTTTATTTATTTATTTATTTTTTTGATTGATTCTTCTGTGCTTGTCATACTCTGAGGGAAAACCAGGTCACTTGAGGTAAGCAGGCTATGCAGAGTTCTCCGTCATTAAATATAATGGAAGTGTGACATTGGGAGCAGGCAGCCTAGGGCTCTCTCACACCATCCTTTAGAGGTCCTTCACACTCAGCCTCCCTGTTATTCCTCACTCCTGACCTTCTTGTTGGTCTTCGCCTGACACTAATTGATCTTCAGTATGGTTCCAATGGACAAGTTCTCATAATGCCTCTTAAGTCTTGGGGGCTTCAGGAAATCACTAACTTCTCTGATTTCTATTTCCAAATTTGTAACATGGATATAATGTGACACCTCTTATATAAATAACAACAATAACAGCAATACCTAATGCTTATTGTCTACATACTCTGTGCTTAGTACAGTTTTAAGGACTTTGTAGGCATTATCACATTTAATTTCCTTAACAACCTTGTGATATATGTGTCATAATTTTATCTCTGCTATATGAATGAGGACTGTGACACATGGTTATACAGCCAGTAAAAGAGCCATGATGTAAACCCTGGTGGGATCCCTAGAGCCCTCCCCTACCACTATGCTGTAGTTCCTATTGTAAATGTAAGAAATTATCACTATTATATGCTGAAAACATGCATCAAAATGCTTATACAGTGATTTTGTCTGTGTGACCCACTCATTCATATCACTGTGTATTAACATTATATGTGTCATTGCTTTGGTTTGATTATGTCCTTGGGAGTTCATGTGTTGGAAAGTTAGCCCCCAATGCAGCAGTTCTGAGAGGTAGTAGGACCTCTAAGAACTGATTGGATCATGAATATATTTTTCTTCTTAAATTTTTTTCTGCCATCCTGGATAGAACCCTTATGCATGAGACAAGCACTTTACCACTGAATGAAATCCCCCACCCTTTTCAATTTATTCTGATCTACCCAAGTTGCTGAGGCTGGCCTTGAACTTGTGATTGTCCTGCTTCAGCCTCCAGAGTAGCTGGCCTTAGAGTTGAGTATGCTTGCACCCCACTTGATTAGGACATTGAGAGGAATGAATCCATTCTTGTGGGATGGGAGTAGCCACCTCAGAGCAGGTGGGCAGGATGTGAGGCTGAGCCTGTGTTTTGCCTCTTCCGTTTGAGCCCACTTCCCTTCTGCTTTTCTGCAGTGTGGTGACACATCACCAGATGGAGCCACCTGATCTTGGACTTCCAGCCTTCAGAACTATAAGCCCAAGTAAACTTTTTCCCTTTATAAATTATCCAGCCTCAGTATTCTTTTGTAGCTGCAGAATGGACTAAGCACCAAGAGAAGAAAGAAAGAAAGAAAGAAAGAGAGAGAGAGAGAGAGAGAGAGAGAGAGAGAGAGAGAGAGAGAGAGAGAGAGAAAGGAAGGAAGGAAGGAAGGAAGGAAGGAAGGAGAAAATTGGCTGTAAGACAGGAATGTTCCTGTTCAGGAGTTTCCTAAAAGAGATCTTAATTATCAGATTGACATTAGTAGATTAGAATATGTGACTAGCTGGGTGTATATAGCCAATTGGACCAACCCTTTTCACTGTGGTCATTTGGGAGCCTAGGTAGTGGGAAGATCTCCTGTGTTCCTTGGTAATCAGCTGGTTTGGTGAAGTCCAGGACTAAGTCCAGGAAACATGCAGGACTAGGAATCTGAGAAGCTGGCTTTAGGGCTGGCTTTTTTACCACATGACCACGGGCAAGTCACTTAAACCTTCCAAGTGTTATCTTCTTTTGAGGTAAGGTGCAAATGAAATCATCAAGGTTCAAGTTACTTGTACATTGTAAAGCCCTGTGAGCACAATCGTTATTATTTTATATTTGTATTACTGCCTAATTCCTAATGTGGACACTGTGGTATATTTGGATAATGTAGCATGTCTTGGTGAAAATTTCACTGTCTCAGAGATGAGCCATCTGCGTTCCAGCCTTAATCCATCTCCAGCCTGCTGTTGTTTCCTTATATGAAAAATGAGGGATGTTTGTGGAGGAGGTTTCTCAATGATCTATAGGAACCTGTGCTTTCTGACTGCCAGAAATGTGGGGATACTTCCTCTAGGTATTTGCCAACAGGCTTTGCTTCTGTCACACTTCTGCATTGCTGAACCCCATTTTCAAAAGACACCAGAAATCTGGTTTTCTGACACATAAAGAGCAGATTACACAGCTGCAGGTCCTCAAGGTAACACCTGGACACAGTTCAGCTGTCTGCCAAGGGGAGCAGCTTGCCTGCACGCATGGAGAGCGTGCCAGGTACCTCACTGGAGTGGACACCATGTGAGCCTGCTGCTGCCAGGACAGGCCGAGGTTGGCAGTACCAGCTCTGTTTAGAATGTCACCACTTTAAAGTGGAGAATGCATGGAAAATGAGGAAACTGAGGTTGGGAGAAGATGCTGCCCAGATAATCAGCAGGTAGCAGAGCTGGATCCCTCCTCACCTGATTCCCAAGCTGTTTTCTCATTGTCTCTTGCAGCCTCACTTACAAAGCTGACATTATTAAAATTATCTTGAGGGGTTGCCCAAAGAAATCATCACAAAATATCAAAAGAACACAAAACCTTGAAATACTCAGATGATTTATATATTTTTTGCTCACCTCGTTTAAGATATGGATAGTTGAGCTATATTTTAAACAGCATATAATTATGCATACATAATTTAATAGCATGCCTTACCTAATTTCTGAGAATTTTACATAACCACAATGATAATATTATTATTAACTCAAACTGGTGAAAATTTATATTTGGAAAATTTCCCTTTGGGGCTTCAGTTTAATAGGCATCTGAGGCAGGTATCTCAAAGGAGCCTTATATTAATGTGAAGCAAAGTGTAAATGCTTATGCCGAATCAACCACGGGGATATGTGGAGTGAAAAACAATGGCCAGGGGAACAGAATGGCAGGCACAGCCAGACCTGGGGGCCACGGCGGCCGTTAGCCAGGGTGAGTCTACAATGGCTTACTCAGAAAATGAGTATTTTTTTTTTTTGGACATTTCAAGTGCAGTAAGCTGAATTATAGCCACAGTTATAGCAAGGTTATTAGTGGTAGCACTGTCAGTCCTTCTGTTCTGCCTTCAGTCTACTTTTGTACTTCTCTTCAAGTGATTTGCATAAATGGCAAAAGGACAGTAGAAAAGAAAAAAACTCTTAATAAACATAAAGCAGAAAAGCTTTCAATCACGTCAAAGAGTGTTATATACAATGTTATTAGCTGCTAGAAGAGGAAGGAGGGTCAGATGAGATATTAAAAAGTTATCTAATTACAACGTTCATTGAGAATTAGGTGCGAATTAATAGCTAACATTTATTGGGTGCTTATATGCCAGGTGTGGTGCTAAGTGCTGTTCATGAATGATCCCATTTAAACCTCACAAAAAATCTATATGGCAAGTACTATTATTATCTTCATTAATAGTTAAGGAATCTGAGGTTGAGAGATGTTTGGTAACCTCTTCAAGTTCACACAGCTAGAATGAAGACAAAAAGATAATGTTTGTCACAGACCCAACAGCTGCTCCTTCCTTTTTAAGTTTTTTCAAGAACACCACCAATATTTTTCACCATCAGGAGCCCTGATGAAACCCTCTTTCATGAGAAGGGTGCCTTCTAGTTGGTCTAAATCAATTATGGCAAAAGCCTCTGTGCTGAGTGTTTCATTCATGAAAATGAAACACCTTGGCTGATGAGTTATGAAGAAAAATGCACTGTGGGGCTTCTGGAAAGTGGTCCTTAAAAGGACATCTTACCCTCCTCTGTCTCTGGATGCTGTGGTGTGAAGCTGTGGCGTGGAGCACTTGAGGCTTCGGACAAACATGGAGGGAAAACAACAAGGAATGAAGGCACATTCTGAGAATGGCAGTCCAGAGAGATGTGAGGCCCCCGACACTGACCCATCGAGAAAATGGAGATGTCTAGGGAAGTATCTAGGACCTGTGTTGCATAACTGTATAATTTTGATGAAATCTTCAGGATTTTCTATACACAAGATAGTGTCATTTGCAAATAGGGACAATTTAGTTTCTTCCTTTCCAATTTGAATGCATTTTATTTCCTTTTCTTGCCTAATTACTCTGACTGGTACTTCCAGCATTATGTTGAATAGACATGGTAAGAGTGAGCATTTTTTGTCTGGTTCTTGCTCTTAGAGAAAAAATTCTCATGTTTTTATTATAGAGTATGTTGCTATCTGTGGGTTTGCTATAGATGGCCTTCATTTTATGGAGGTACATTCCTTTTAAATTCAATTTTTTGCAAGTTTTTTTTTTTTAATCAAAGTATGTTAAGTTTTGTCAAATACCTTGAGATAATTAAGTGGCTTTTCTCCTGTCTGTTAAAGTGGTGTGTATCATTTATAGATTTTTATATGATAAACTATCCTTGTGTCTCTGGAATAAATCTCTTTTGATCATGATGAATGTTCCTTTTAATGTGTTGTTCAATTTGGTTTTCGAGTATTTTGTTGAAGAATTTTGCATCTGTGTTCATCAGGGATGTTGACCTTGGTTTTCTTTCTTTGACCATTTTTGTCTGGCTTTAGTATCAGGGTAATGCTGGCCTGGTAAAATTAGATGGAAAGTATTTCCTCTTCCATGTTTGTAAAACAGTTTGAGAAGGACTGGTGTTAGTTCTTTAGATGTTTAGTAGAATTTATCAGTGAAGTCATCAGGTCCTGGGCTTTTCTTTGATGGCACATTTGTTATTCTTAATTCAATCTCCTTACTCATTGATTTGTTTATCCTATCATAGGTTCATGTTTATATTTTTTCATGGTTCAGACTTGGTAGGTTGTATGTGTCTAGGGATTTATACATTTCTTCTAGGTTATCCAATTTGTTGATATGTAATTTTTCATAATATTCCCTCATAATCCTTTGTATTTCTGTGCTATCAGTTGTGATATCTCTTCTTTCTCAAGATAATTAATTTGAATTCTTTTTCAGGCAATTCATAGATCTATTTTTGTTTGGGTTGGTTATTATAGATATGTTTTCTTCCTTTGATTTTTCTTCTTGATTCTTCTGTTCCTCATAGTTTTGCTTTGTTGTCTGCACTTTTGAAGACTGTATCTCCTAATTTTTGTGGAATGATTTTGATAGTGAAGATTGAGACTGACTCTTGGGGAGCAAAAAAGCCATGTGAAAATAAAGGATTGGCTGGTATTTTAGCCAACTTTTTTGTTTCTGTGACCAAAAGGACCAACAAGAACAATTTTAGGAGGAAAAGTTTATTTTGGGGCTCATGGTTTCAGAGGTCTCAGTCCATAGATAGCTGGCTCCATAGCTCTGGGCCTGAGACAAGGCAAAACATCATGGTGGAGGAAAGTAGCTTAGGAAGTAGAGAAACTAAGCTCAGCTCTCAAAATATACACCCCAAAGGCACACCTCTAATGATCTATGTCTGCCAGCCACATCCTACCTAGCTGCAGTCACCACTCAGTTAATCCCTATCAGGGGTAATGCAATGATTGGGTTAAGATTTTCATAATCCAATCATTTTATCTCTAAACTTTCTTGCATTGTTTCACACATGAGATTTTGGGGGACACCTAATGTCTAAACCATAACAGCTGGGAACTCCTAAACTGAGAGAATAGTATACAGATGATTTATGCTCTTGCAACTGGAAAAAGAAAATGCAAAGTTTGTTTGGAAATACATATATGACAAATATTACAAATACATATAATGCAAATATTAACCTAAATTCTATATCCAACTAAACTGTATTTTAAGAATCCCCACTCCCCAAACACAACAACAATAAAATCCACATATAACTTTGTGAATTTAGCAAAAAAGTATTTTGCTGAAGAAACTGCTAAAGGATATGATTCAGGAAGAATAAAGTTGGACTAAGAAGAGAGGTATAAGAAGGAATGGTGAGCAAGTGAACTGCTGTGTTCTTTCTTATTGCTGCTGAGGGTCCAGTGCCTACCTTAAGGTTAGAGGTAGAGTACTTAGCATGGAGAGTCACGTTCATATTCATGCAAATTTATATCTGAGCATTTCCAACTCATTTTCCACAAGAGCAGTGTTCCATGTAGTGATGAGGTTCCCATGCTGGCCCTTCAAAGCCTGTTGAACTCAGATGCGACCAACATATAAAACTATCTGATAAAAGAAGTACTTGAGTCCAGAAAGAATCATCAGCAAAGAAATCAAGGAATTCCTTAATTACCAAGTGTAAAGTCTTGGGATGTTGACAGTGGTAGTCAAGGGGATGGGGACAATGAGGACCTCCCTGAACATCAAGTTTCTAAAGGAAAGTGTACATTCTTGCAGTTCTCTCAGATTCAAAGTAGATGATGCTTTTTCTTCAGTGGTTACTGACAATATAAATGGAATAATAAAAACCTTGGAAAAATATGTTGAAAAGGGGCTATGATTGCCAACAGCCTTTGGATTTCACAGAAAGGGACCTTTTAGGCAAATGCTTCTTTAGCCTCCAGGCACAGCTGAGTTGTCTGAAACACACTTTAGTGTCAAATCCTTTTTCTGGAAATAAACTCATTGGCAGAGCAAAGATCAGATGATTCTGTAGACATGCAAAACCTAGAAACCCTCTGCACAGAAGACATGCCTGAGCCCAGCCCAGCGGGCACTGAAGGTTGGGAGAAGGACGAGGAAACAGCAGATGTTCTGGGTTGGAGCCAATGGTCTGCGGCAGACAAACCCATAAACCTTCATGAACTTGGCCCACATTAGGGTGGAACATAGATTCAGGGCAGGTGTAGCTTAAAGGGAAATCCCAGGACAGCCAAAAATAGAGAAATTTTAGGAAGGAGAACTAGGCAAGTAGGAAAACTTAGTTACCCTGCACCCACCTCCACACCCAGATAGAGATGAAATATGAGGACTCTAGGAATACTACAGGGGGAAATGTGGGTCTGAGATCATCCAGTTATAGGAAAGATCAGAAATGAGCAAAGCAAAAGGATAGCAGTACTGATGGCTATCATGTTAGTGTAGTCCAACAGGGGCTTAAAAACAACAACACAGTTTTGCTGCAGCACATTTTATCTTAAACTTTTAATAAGAATAAGGGTATTATTTAGTATGGTGTAGTTGAGGAAATGAGAGCTCAAGAAGTCCTTAAAATATACTGCTTTTCCATAAAGTATTTCAATTTAATAAAGCGTCACTTTTTAAAGAATAAAATAGTTAATATTCTAGAAAGGTGCTGACAAGCTTAATTAGCCTTTAATTGGGGAACAGGGATGTCATAATTAAGCAACTTGGCAGAATGAGAGCTGAAGAGCTGGCTTGAAGGGTTATGTTAATTTGAAAAGTAATTTATGCAGTACGATAATCTTACCTCCTGAGCTCCTCTTTTTTTTTTTCCTTTTCCTTTTTTTGACTCAGAAAATGTGGACAATGGATTATTATCTCATCTCTTTTTTCCTCCTTCCTGTCAACATCACCACTGCTGTATCATGGAGGTAGTTTTATTGCTTTCCCTAATGAACCCTCTATTTTAGCAAGAGTCTTTTGTTGTTGTTGTTCAAAAATCCAGGGAGATACATCAATTCAGTTTAACAAATATTTATTGAATATCTACAATGTCAGATGATATACCAGGGATTGTAGCTGCAAAGATGGATTGATGTAAAGATGAGGGCGGGAAGTGGTGAGTGAAGCAGTCAGCTCAGTATTACACTGGATGAAGGCCAGGACCAAGCGGGACACTGTGCACTGTGTAGTTTGAGGTTTATTACTAACAGGGCCAAGTGCTGAGGATGGAGGTCCTCAGCACTGGTTGTATATTATAATTACCTGAGGAGGTTGAAGACATATATTTACTTGTTATATTGCTATTATTATATTATATTATATTGTTATGTGTTACATGATTACATTATATTGTCATTATATTGTTCTTGTCTCCTGGGTTCTGAGTTAATTATCTGAGTGGGGCTCAGACCCAGGTCTTCCCAACAGCTTCCAAGCTTAACAGCTGTTAGCTTAACAATGGGCTCTTTTATTCCAAAGCCTGGTTTCAAACCCAATGGTGTTAGGCCTTAATTTCTCATTGTTAAATAGGGACAATGTCAGTATTTGCCCGGAGTGAACATTTTCCTGGCAGCTTGCTTTCCACTGGAACTCATGGGTCTGCCAGTTCCATGGTTTACCTATCTCTGGTAGGAAGGGATGCTCACACGGCCCAAGCCTAGTCCACAGTATCTGGTCTGTTCATGGTGCCTGAGACCAGCAGGGCCATTTACAGCCCCCAGTCCTGGAAGGGAAACAAGGAGGAGGGAGTGAGCAACAGAGAGTTTCTTTTCCTTTTTGACTGTCACTGTGGGTGTGTCAGCTTGGAACTTCCAGCAGTTGATTTCCCAAGATATGTCAAGAGTGACTGCTTGTGAATGCAGCAGCAGAGCTGAGAAATAAGAACTGTGACAGAATCCTGGTAGCATCCTTTGATCCCTTGGCTGCAGCCATTTCTAAAGCCAGGAATATCTGTTCCTGAACTTGCCAGTTCTGCAAGACAATTCCCTTAGTGGTGAAGCTATTTTGAGTTGATTTCATATAATTTGTTACCAAAAGTTCTAACAATAAAGAGCATGAAGTTTCTGTGAGGATAAAGAATGAAATCATGCAGGTAAATCACACATCCTGGAATATACTATCACTCAATAGATGCTGGTCACCATCTCAGTCATCGCCATCCCCACATGATCTTCTTCCCCTTAGTGCACTCTTCTTACCTGGACTGGTGAATGGAATCCAGTTTACAACATTTTCTCCTTTCTCTATAGTTTATTAGAAACAATTAAAACCTCTTTGATATTCTCTATAGCATATTTACAATTGTTAGCCAGGCTCACAGTTATACCCAAAGGAATAGCGCGGCTCCAGCCTTGGGCCTTACATATGCCTAGACTTTCCAGTTTTATGCTGTAGCAGGCAGAGGGCAAGGTACTACTTAAAGGACATCTGGTGTTAATATTTTCACCCTTAGTTGAAAAATAAGCCTCAGTGCCCCTCTGCAGTTTACCCAAAGTCCTCCATATGCCTGCTGCCTTGTTCCATCTCCGCGTTTGCTCCAGTTTGTCTTAGCATACTTCCTTGCCTTTTTTTGTCTAAGCCCACCTGCCCTTCAAGACTGGGATCCAATCCCACGTTCTCAGTGGAGATTTTCTGGAATGTTGAACTGTCCACACTCCACCCCATTCCTGAGCTTCCTTAATGTCCTATTGTGGGGTTGACTTCTGAGCATGCGATTGCTTCATCTCCTCAACAAGACCTTACTCCCGCTGAAGGCAGGGGAACTCTTGTGCTTCACTGGATCATTTACATGTATCAGATTCTCCATGCATGTTGGTTCAGAGAGTGCCATTCAAATTCAGCAGTTTACTCAAGGGTAGATGAGGAATTGGCATTGGTTGGTTATAATGCCTCCTTGTCAACCCATTTCCAAAAGGCTTGCAGCAGTCTTTGCAAGCCATAGATCCAGCACAGGGTGTTCTAGGGACCAGTTTTTTTGTTTTTTGTTTTTTTTCCTGCATTGTGTTTGAGGCCAAGTTACCTCATTCTATCTCTTTCCATTGTTTCATATTTCATCCATTTTTTGCCTTAGGATTACCTAGGAGGTTAGCATGGATGTTTAACTCCATTAAGTTAAACATGAAACCTCATTATTTATGCCATAATCATATTCTTGGAATCTATGTCAACTTCCACGACTTGTTTTTCCCTAGTCTTTCTCCTGTTTGCTCTGCAGCTCAACTATGTGCACTGTCCAGTGAGGTCATCCTTTGGTGTATGATAAAGCAATGAATTCTGCTTCTCAAATCTAAGTGCTAATTATTTGCAAACTTTTCTCCCTAAATATGATTCTACACACTGCGTTCAAGCCAAGATTGAAATGAGTAACAACCTGTTTCATTCTCTCCTCTATTCTCAAGTTCTTAGTATTTTAATACTAAGTGTTTAATGCTATTTTGGAAGCTTTTCTGCCAAGATTCTGGACCATGTAAAGAGAGGAGTGACACCCTAGGTTCAAGAACATACTTTGGTAAATGTCCACAAGAAGACAAAGCATTTAATAGCTTTTGAAAACTATAAAATGCTGTAAAAGTGAGAGCTGCTATTATAATTAGATTGTTCACAATTTCTGTTTTATATTAGTTTAAAATCTTATTTTCTTCAGGATTTGAATAACAGCATCCCAGCATGCCAATCCCAAAATGCTTTAATTGCACATGCAGGTCTGGCCTTTTCATTGATCCCCAAGAAAAAGCAGGAGGAACTCTAACACGCACATACACAGACATATATACACATATGCCTATATGTATAATTTAAAGAAAACATTGAACATAAAAAGAATCATTACTAAAAAACTTGTCCAGATTACTTTGACTACATATTAATGCATTACATCTAAAACCATGAAATATGCTTGTTATTAAATAATCTTCATGAAGATTTGAATAAAAATGTATAAGGAAAAATTGAGATGACATAAAAGAAGAACATTTACTTTAAGAACTATTAAAAATGAGCACAAATGGACTTTAAATGACTTTTAAGTTATGTACATTGAATTAAACCTCAGGCACTAGGAATCAGCATTTTGTCATGAGGCATTGACACACACTGCAGAATACACAGTGCGATGGGACTAGAACCCCAACATTGCAAAAGCAGCTTTGTCAGTGGGACAACAAAACCCTATTTGTCAATCCTGTTCTACACGGGAAGCAATAATGAAATGAAGGGTGGAACTGTATCCCTTTTATTTTGTGTATATTTTGAGCAAACAGAAAACAAGTTGAAATATCACTCCAGTTATATACTAAAATTTGTGCTTGATACACAGAAGGAGGATCAAGATAAAAATACATCTACAGACAATGGTGAGCTGGCATTGCCTAGTACCAACTCACCAAAACCAATGGTGCTCCCAACTCCTTGTTCAGTGACATGATAATATTTCAAAATTCATCATGGTAGGAGTATCGACCCCTCACAAATTGGCAAATGCTGTAAATAAGCACTCTCTCTTCACACCCAACAAAGACCTGATTGTTAAATAATTTTTAGCACACCACTAAGCTCTGGACATAAACAAGTGTCATTAGATCTTAGCCTTCTGCTGGTGATCAGGAGGAACCACCTCATAACTGCTGGCACTGCATAGTGTTGTAGAAATTTCTGCCAGGTGCTTTAAAAATCATGTGGAGGGCTTAATGATACAGCTAGGATCTCTTCATCCAGAGGTGTGCTGGCTAGTAGTGAAGCCAGAATTAGACAGACAGTCAGAATAGGTAGGTAAATTAAGTCAGGTTGGATCAAGGAGGCCAATTTGAGTGAGTCTGGGAGGTTGGAGACTGCCCCCTGAGGGACTGAAATGCCTTCAGATCCCTTCCTTCACCCTTATCAAGGTAACCTGCCCCCGATCCAACTGTTGCTAAGATAACCTGTCTCAGGGATTGTCCCAGGGAGTTATTAATTATGCCCCTCCTTCCTGCCCAGATCACTCCACCTTGGCCCTTCTCCCTGTCCATCTGTTTCTCTCCTTTTGGCCATCCCACCGAGCATCTCCTGGACCTAGTCATGGAAGCAGAAGAGAGATAAGAGGAAGAGAGCAGGAGAACAAAGGAAGCCTAGGACATATAAAAAGACAAAACACTCATACTTCTTGGGATAGCAGGATACCAGTGATGGCCCCCTTCTCCCTCCCAGGAGAAGTCTATGTTGCACCTTTTTAAGTAAACCCTGCTTAAATGCTTGCCTTGGCATGGTTCTCTAATGTTTGTATTTCAACATGTGATGAAGCAGAACTTGTCACCAGTAACCAGAGGTATCAGTAGTGCTTGGATTTGTACAAATAATTTCAGCAGATGTAGTATTCCTCAAACCTGGGACATGCATTCATCAGGCTGGTCTGCAAGGACTCCAGAATACTGCAATCTTGAAGTTGTAGAGTGGCTGGATGCCAAACATTATACACTTTATGTATGCTGGCATTTCTTAACAACATACTCCTTAGGCCCTGTAATTCCTTGAGATATAATCATCGAGTGACACCACATTTCTTTTGGTAAGAAGATGAAAGCAGCCATGTCTGGTAACTGAGTTCCTGCCATCAGTTGACATTTTGTTATTCAGGAGCTTTTAACTTCACCTCTATTCATGAGTATTTCTTTGCTTGCAATTTTGGAGTCCATTGGGCCCATCTTCTGAGGTGGCTGAGAGGTCTCATGGTTTTGGTTACCAACTCCATTTTCTTGAGTTTTCTGTTTGTTCTTTTCATTTTTACTCTTTTTCCTTTCTCTTAAATTTTTGTAGATCATATGTCTTTCCTGGAGAAGTCCTTTCATCATTCTCTCTGTATATTATTATTGATTGACTTCAGAAGTTCTCCCTCTTTTGCTTTCTGGAATACCTTATTCCCTTTGACTTTAACTCTTTTACTAGATAAAGGTTTTCACTGGCTTTCCTCTATGAGTATCTTTTCCTAAAGAAGGCCCATGAAAGTGCAGCCCCTTCCACTCTCCTAGAACTTAGACTTCAAGACCTATGTCAGTGCTATGCATGCCATTCATCACTTCTTCCTCTCCTACCATCCATGATTCCCCAGCTAATATTTACATATACCAAAAAATGCATGAGGTTCTGGAGATGCCTTTACGTCCCAGTAGTATAGACTAAAAGTATGTACTTTTCAGAGAAATAAGATATGGTGATGTGTGTGAGGACAGCACAAAACAGGACTGACTCAAGGCACAAGTGGTAGTGAGGCTAGAGTGGGCAGCACCTGGCAGGGTCAGGAGATTAACTTCAAAGTGGGAGTTTGAGTATGTGGGCTTTTTTGCTTTTAGAGAAGGAAAAAAACATGGAAAGAGGCAAAACTAGAATGAAATGGACCATGTGTCATTGAGTTGGAGGTGAAAGTATTGGTATGAACTTACGGATATACATAAAATAAGTGTAAATGTATATGTCTGTGTCTGTTTTATGTAGTATCTGTATGTGTATATACATGTGTATGTATTTTCTAGTTCTGCCCACTGAAAAGGACTGGAAGCAGCACTACCCCAGGAGCTTCCAGCCCAGATCTTTCTCTCTTTCTTTTTTTAAAAAGATAGACACAATATCTTTATTTTAACATGGTGCTGAGTATCAAACCCAGTGCCTCAGCTGTGTGAGGCAAGTGCTGTACCACTGAGCCACCATCCCAGCCCCCAGCCCAGATCTTGATTTCCAAACACTATCTCCACTTGAAGAAATGGTAGACTCTAGGACTGGGTCAGATAAAGTAAGTGAGCTTAGAGTGGTTTCCTGTGTAAGAAAGAAAAACAAATGGTCAAAGAATGATGGGGGAGCCGGGCATGGTGGCTCAAGCCTGTAATCCCAGCACTTTGGGAGGCTGAGACAGGAGAATCGCGAGTTCAAAGCCAGCCTCAGCAATGGCAAGGTACTAAGCAACTCAGTGAGACCCTGTCTCTACATAAAACACAAAATAGGGCTGGGGATGTGGCTCAGTGGTCGAGTACCCCTGAGTTCAATCCCCAGTACCCCCCCCCCCAAAAAAGAATGATGGGGACATGGCAGGGGCAGAGAAAATACCTGGAAGGGCTCCCGTGGATCAAATCTAGAAGCTGTGTATCAAAATAAACTGATAGTTACAAATGATAATCTACTGAATGAAATAGGAACTGATGACTTTCCATTGATATATATAAATGGGGATAACAGAAAGCCCTTCCTTATACTAGAAAACAAGAAATTGTAGGATAACAATGGCACTACATAATCACTATGGACAACCATCAGAGGAATAGTTAATTTAGACGAGAAACGTCAGTGACTACTAAAACTAGTGGGTAAAAATAAGGCGAGAATTGAGATTTTTATATGGTTTCAAATTATCCTCCAACAAAATATTTATTAATTTCAAAGATGAGTAAAATGTTACTGTGGAGAAACATGGAACATATTGTCTCAAGTGATCAAGATGAAGACCACCAGTTACAACTTTCTAGCATTGTGATTTATAACTGTTACAATTTTCCAATAAGTCTTCTTAAGTCCACTCTGTGTATGATGTGGAAAGTAGATGGGAGGGGAGGAAAAGCAGAGTGCAGGAGTCTGGCTAGAAGCCTGTGTCAAGATGGTAGTGCTGAGAAGGCACAGCAGTGCAGGCACTGAACAGTGACAGTTGGGGACTTTTGCAGATAGAACTGACAAGAGTTTGGAGATGAATTGAGAGGTAGGAGAAAAAGAACATTTTGTTGAGTTTTGGCCTGAGCATGTAGGTAGATTCTGAGGCTGTGTACCAGAATAGGAAGGTCCAAAACAAGAGTAAGGTGGGAATGGGGAAATGGAAAATGAGAGTTCTATTTTGACCATGTTCAAGATCCAAATGTGTCTTTGTGCTATGGTTGTGTCAACCACAAAGTCCAATAGTCTTACAAAACAAAATATCTTAGACTAGGTGATTCATATAAATAGCATAGATTTAATACTCAGTTCTGGGGGTTGGGAAGTCTAAGATCAAGGAGGCAGCAGATTTAATGTCAGGTGAGGGTTTGCTCTTAGCTTCAAAGATGGCACCTTCTTTCTGCAGCCTTACATAGCAGAAGTGGCAGGGCAGCTCCCTTCAACCTTTTTTTAAAAGGCACTATTCCCATTCATGAGAGTAGAACCTTTATGACTAATCACTTCCTCAAAGACCCATCTTTTAGTAATATCACTTTGGATAGTAGATTCTAAAACATGGATTTCGGAGTGGACACCAATATTTATCCCATATCCATCTGTAATGGATATCTATCAAAATATCTAGTATATCAGTCTAGAGTTTCTAGGACAAGTAAGAGCTAGAGACACACTGGTGACATTTAAAACCATGAGACGATGAGAAGTCACTAGGGAAAGCATACACCCAGAGAAAAATGAAAGCTCAAGTCAGTGCTGGGCACAGCAGCATGTAGGATTCCAGCAGAAGAGACTGAGCTGAGAACACCAGAAGGGTGTGTATCACACAAAAGCAAGGGGAGCAAAATAGAGTCAAGTGAGATGCAACAAAAGTAGTGGCCCTTGAACTTGTCAACACAGAACTCGGTATTTATTCACTAAGTTATGCTGAGTATCTGTTGAATGCCCAGTATGTTAGGCAACATAAGAAGAGAGACAAGCATAAGACAATTGGACTACAATAGGAGAAGTGCTATGATAGTGTCAACCACAAAGTCCCCTGGCAATTTAGGGAAATATGTCTAAGCCAGCCTTAGAGTGGGGAACAGGGTGTGGAGGCCTCTGGAAGATGTTTATACTGTGTTGGATGAATAGAGAAGTGTGGGAAATTTTCTTTGAGCAGAGGAAACCCATGTAGACAGGAATGGAGGCAGGAGAAAGCGCTGTGCAGAACCACAGGCAGGTTTGCGTAGGTGGACTGTGGCATGCGTATGAAGGAGTGGAGGAGGATGAAGTAAAAGACCATGTGCCAGATGATGAATGACCTGATAGCCTGCCAGGAAGCAGAGGACACAAAGCCAATCAAGGATGGTGGAAGATATGGAGAAATACCAGATGGACTCCGATTGAAGATTAAGTTGCTCATGCCACCTTTGGTTCTGGTAGAATCATGCTCAAGGTTGTGGGAAGTTGTCCTTGATTACAAAGCTAGGGAGTAGCTTCATGAGCAAAACTATTAAGGTTAATAGAGTAGTTGTCAAGGTGACTTGGAGGAGAAACCAGAGGCAGAAACACCAGTCTGTAGCAGAAACACAGGAGTAGAGTGATTAGGAAAATGTCAAGGGCAGTTATCTGGAAGAAGCTGCTTATTAGAGCTTTGTAAGAGAAACACTCGCAAAACATGAATAAAATAATATTAAGAACTTTTCACTTGGTTCTGAAGTCTTTATACATCTGATGAACCATAATAGGATCTCTTATTTTTAATGTATCTGGTGCTTTAGTGAATAGTGGGTATTTTCGGTTGATCCTGAGATTGGCATTGTACCTCTATTTTTAATGGGAGTGAGGATGAGGGAGGTGATTAGATCAAGGCCACACACTAGTAAAAGCTGTGAACCCAGACCTTATAACTTTGAGTTCAGCGGATCATTTTGCTACCAAAAGATCCTGAAATAGCTTCCATCTGGAAGGCTTGGTGATTGAGCCCAGTTAGGAGCGTCTATATCCAGGTGGAGCTGTTAGGCCACAATACAGACATTCTCCACCAGAGGGTGCTCTTGCCCCAAGAGAAAATTGGCAGTTCTTCCACAGTTTAAGGGCACTGCTAAAGCATGTCTTTCCTGAAGATCTGTCTTTCTTTAGAAATAATGGGATTGCAGTAGCTCAGGAACTGCAAAGTGCAGAACAATGACCTGTAGCCTCCCAGAGCTTGTGTCAGAGAGGCAAGATTTGGCAGGGAGATGCTTAATTCTCTATGAAATAAGCCCAGATTATGTCTAGGTGGAGGAAAAGAGGAATAGACAGTTCAGAAATGAGGTTTTTCAGGTGATGTTCAAAGATGGAAGAAGCACTTTCTGTGATTCCAGTGTAGGACATATTTCCATAAACTGCAGGGATTTCCCCAGGAGAGATTCTTATTTTACTTGTAGATATAATGGTGTGTGTTCGCAAAGGGTCATATTTAAAAGTTTTGATTTTGCTTTAATAGGACAATTTTTCTTGCAAAGTTATAAGCATAATAATGTCAGCCTTCTTTTTTCCTTTTGTGCACAGTTACATTCATTATCATTTTGTTTCTCTCTTGCCTTTTTCTTCCTGGCTTTCCTCATGCATCAAAGGTGGATACAAACTCATTCACCTTATGGTTTAAAGGTTCTACAGAGCTACATCCAGAAGACCTGGGTGGTAGAGAACTTTGGGTGTACCAGTAGTTTCTCCCTGGAGTTTTAAGAAATAATTTCCTCATGAGCAGTCTTGCATTTGATTGGCACCTCATAGCTACACTGAGAACCCCCTAAGAGTGTCTTTATTGCTTTTCAGAATGAAAGTGTGAAAATTATATAATAATCTGATTCAGAAAACTTGAAAAAAGTCTCCCTTGCTCTTTATTCCTTCCTCTCTTCACTAGCCACTCTCCCTTGACCCTTAGGAAGGCAGTAGGAATAATCCAGTGTCTAAACTACTGAAATGGTTCCCTGTCCCTACCAGCTTCTCCCTGCAGGCATGGACTCTGACTTTGGCTAGAACAAAAGTGGCTTCCACCCAGTTAATGCTCACTTTCTGGATGCCCTTCCAGGACTCAGTCTGGGTGGGCAGGTGGGTGTCCAGGACACCAGATTCATTACATGTGTCCTTTTCAGTGGTTCCTCTCTTGAAAGTCTTCCATGGCTTTGCCCTGGAGGGGAATTTGGCTTGAATAAAGACATTTCAATTCATACCCTCAGGAAGAAGGGATGTTGTTGATAAGAAGCTAGAGACCTGTGGCAATCTCCCAAGTAGACAGTAAGCCTAGGTTTTACTCCTATTTGAGAAGAGTTGAGAGACACAGCCTGCTTTCGTCACAAGGTTTTTTATATCAGATGCTTTTCTTTGGGACCTGAGGCTATAGTGTCAAAGGCATGGGACAAGCCATTTATCCAGTGTTGATTTGGGGCAAGTTCTCGTTCATGGTTCATTCTGTTGATGTGAGTTGGAGTGGCAGTAGCTTCTCTTTTGGATAGACTGCTGACCAGAGCTCCTCTTTTGTGGTCTGTTCTGTCCCGTTAATCTGCAGTAGTGCTGCCAATAGCGAATGCCAAGGATGATCTGATGGATGGGGCCACTGAGATCTTATCATCCTGCCTTTGTAGCTGTGTTTCTTTGATCTTTTAAGGTTTCTTAGTCTTCAGGAATCACCTATTAAAATGAAGCTGCTCCATGGAAAATTCAGCTTAGCCCTTGGCAGTTGCTGTTGAAGTTCTAATTAACAATTTAACAGGTAGTATAGTAAAGAAAGTTCTCCTCTAGAGGAACTTCAAGTGTTACTTTACAGATGAGGAAACTGAAGCCAAAGAAAGAGAAGAGTCACTTAAGGTTAAATGTCTGGACAAAAGCAGAACCAGGGCTTCAGTTCAATTCTTTTCAACGTTTAGACTGATGTATTTTCTTCTCTGTTGTATTTTCTACCTGTGAATGAGACTGGGGGGTGGGCGAAGGTGAGAGGGAGAAAAGGAGATCAGAAGGGAGGAAAAGAGCACTTACAGAAGAGGTGGTTAGCTATACAACATTTGCTCAAAGAACATGTCCCGGGACCTACTATTCTAGGCACTGAGGTGAGCATTGCAGGCGTTAACCACAGATGCAACTTAATTGCTCTTCTCCTGAATTCATGGCCTAGAGGCTGAGGTGGGCAAACAAATCAAAATTAAACTGAGAGTGATGATAGAAATGAGAGCCATGGGTGTGCTTTGGAAGGATGGTGTATTGTTAGGGTCCTCTTGATTACAACCAACAGAACTCTTGGCTTAAACCAATTTGAATAAAAGAGAGAAGTTATTGATTCACGTGACTAGAAGGTCCAGAAGTTATTTATGGTTTCAAACATAGCTATCTTAGGAGTCTCTAAAGCATTTATCAGGACAGTATCTCTCAGTTCTTCTTTCCTATGTGTTGGCATCATTTTCAGGCAGTCTATCCCCAAATGATGACAAGGAGGGGTGAGAGTTCTGTGATCTTTTATCTTACCGGTTTAGCAACCCTAATGGAAAGCGGGCATTTTCTGTTAGGTTGATCTCATTGGACTGACTTGAATCATATGCCCATCCTAAAGCAACTAGAGAAGCTGTGATACTTTTAGTGGCCAGGTCTGTGTCTAATACTGATCTTAGGGCTAAAGAAATGAGATTAGCTTCACTCATACAACATGGTTTGATTGTGGAGAATGATTCCTTGTGGTCATGCAGAGTTGACAGACTCCTTCACTAGATGAAGGGGATGTGGAGAGGAGGAACAGGGGATTTTTCTGCTTCAAAATCCAACCAGGTATGTAGTACAGCATAATTCTGATACCAATCATCTGGAGTTAGCCCTTGGCAGTCACTGTTTTAGTTTCTAATTAACAATTTAGCAAGTATTACAGTCAAGAATGTTCTCCTCTAGAGCATCTTCAAATATTACTCACTTAATAGATGAGGAAACCAACTCCACAAGTTCAAGGATCAATCCTCTATAAGAATGTCCTTATCTCAGGCTCCACCTGCACTCTGAGGATCCCTGGATCACCTGCATATCTGACTGACTGGGTATGAATTTGGGGGGTTTCTATGACACCTCACTGAAATAACATGTAAAATTCACTAAAGAGCTATGCTTATGATTACAGTTTTACTATAAAGGATGAACTTAAGGTGAGATCCAGGAGGAAATGTAGGGCTTCCTCAGTCTGTCCGTTGTGGAGTCAGTATGCATTACTCTTCTGGCACCTTAGGGTATTCAATGACCAGAAACCCCATGAGCCTCGGTGTCTGCAGTTTTGTTGTGGTTTCATTGCATGGACATGTCGATTAAATCACTGGCCATGCGATTGAACTCATTCTCAAGTTTTGTTCCCTTCCTTAGAAATCCAGTGACTGAAAGTCCCAACTCTCTTCTGGTGACCATTCCCAATCCTGCAGCTGTCTTGGGACCTACTAAAAGTCACATAGTTTGCATGACAGAGACACTCTTATCCCTCAGGAAATTCCAAGGGCATTTGAGTTTATCAGAAATCAAGGACCAGACAGATTATAACACAGGAGTGAAGAATAGATTCCTATTGAGGTGATATCTAAGGTGAGTCTTCACACTGGCAAAGACCACATCTGTGTGAAAACACCAGTGTATGAGAAAGAAGGATAGTTTTAAGGCTCTGTAAGAATAGTGTGAGGTCAGAGACAGGGCTAGAGTTGCACAGCGTCCATGCCTGGCAGGGCTTTGTAGGTCTACATTTGTCTTGTGTGAGCTGTAGGGAGCTCCTGAAGGATTTGAATTTCAGTGTTAAGTCTGTGGCATAGGCATGGAGGATGCTGGGAAGGTGAGTAAGATGGAAAGTGATGAGGACACTAAGCAGGTGAGAATTTCAGGTTCCAGAGATATCTCTTCATCATTTTGCTAAGGACAGACCTTTTGTCCTAAGTATTACTGTCCTAGGGTGGCTGTAACAAGTTGTCCCAAATTGGGTGGCTTAAAACAATAGTTTATTCTCTATGGTTTTAAAGGCTAGCATCCAAAATCAAGGTGTTGGAGAGATTGGCTTTGAGGGAGAGGGTGTCTGTCCCAAGCCTCTCTCCCAGCTTCCAGTGGTGCCAGTGATCTTGGCATTCCTTGGCTTTCAGATGCCTCATTCAAATCTGTGTTTATTGTCACAGGATGTTCTTTTGATTCTATGTCTAAATTTCCTCATCTTATAAGGACAGAATTTTTGGATTAGGGTCCACCCTAACTCGAAATGACCTCATCTTCATTTGATTAAGCACTATTTTCTGCAAAGGTACTATTTTCAATTGAGGTCACATTCACATACACTGGAGTTAGGACTTCTGCATATCTTTTTTGGGACTTCAACCCGTGTCTCAAGTGCTCCTGAACACAGAAAGCAAAGTGATGGGTTTTCTGTAGCCTCATTATACCATAGTTGTTCCCTTGGCCTCACACACACGGAGACCAGAAGCTCTGGTAGTACTCTGGGTGACAGATCTTTTTGTTTGTTGGCTGGGCTGGGCTGGGCTGAGCTGAGCTGGGCAAAGAGTTGCCTTTGCTACTGTTCTGGAGGAGAAGACTCTGTTTTTTCTTTCTTCCAAATACATTCTAAATCATGGGGAAGGGAGTAGAATCTGAATATAATCCTCCCCTGCATTAATCCACAATTCTTGTAGCACTCCCATTCTGTAGAGAAACTAAAGAATAGATGACTCTGAATCCAATGACCGTTACTGAAATTATTGCTAGAAGAAAAATGATAGTAGGAAAGAACCATAGAATAGCTTTACTGTCTTGTCTTGACTTCTTGCTCTGCTTCTCAACCAACACATCAGATGGACCACCTCAATCCAGTGTTGTCTTTGCTGTATTTAGGTTGTAATCCCTTGTGATAAGAATGTTCTACTGACCATGTCTTATACTAAACATTCCATGGTGTATTGGAGTCATAAAATTGGTAGTTCAATATTGACTGAATCAGATATTTCCATGTATAAGCTGTATCCTGGGAATCACTTAGACACATTTAGGGAGCTGATTTGTTAAATGGTATTCCATTGCCTCAAAGAGACCAGACACACCCAGGCAGAAGCTAAACTCTTGAAGTCATAGATGTTCAGGTATTTGTCAAGGGGTCCAGATTTTCTATCTCTCTGAAGCCAATATTCTAAGATCAGACCTGGTTGGTATTTCTGTAGTTCTTTCTAAAAAATGTTTCATCTATTTTCCTTCTTCAATTTGAATGTGGATTATTATGAATTAAGGCAAGGGATTTAAAAACTTTAATCAATTATTTTAGAGTGGAGAGAAATAGTCTATTAAGGGGAAGTGAATTTTCCAGATTTACTTCGCAGAGTGGGTAACTCATCCTTGTTTGTTCTGGACTTTACTTATTTTAAAACTAAAAGTCCTAGGTCTTGGGAAAACCCCCTCAATCAGCCTATACCTTAAACAAGACCATAAATTCCTCCATGGCAGATATGCCGTATTTAATCATCATTCTCCCCCATCACAATGTCCAGTGTAAATTTTATCAAGTCTCTTCTGTCCAAAAGAATGTCAACCAAGAAACCAGAGCTAAAAGCAGCAAAGGAAGTGCACCCAATTTCCAGTGTTTGACTTTATCCCATTAATTCCCTGGATACTCAAAAGACTGAGAAGGTCAAGAGGGGGAGAGCAGTGAAAATGGAGGATGCAAACTCAGAATGCTATTTATAGTCTAAGAAGAGGCTTTGGCTGAGTTATTGGTTCTTGTTCCAGGGTCAAACAGTTCCAAAATTCCAGAGGAAGCCCCTGGAAAGGAAATTTTTCAGGAGAAATCACTCTGTAAATTTCCTTAGTGAGATCAAAGCAAGTGTCCATTGGTGATGTCCTGTTCTGTTTCCTTTCACCCCTGGAGATCATCTCTCTGATGCAATTTACAGACTGTGATCAACCAAATACTTGTCATAATTTCATACCCAAAGTATATTTACATGCTTGTTGTTATGGCAACCATCAATAATATTACTTAAACTCTGTCTAGTTGAACCAGATGAATGGGACATGTAAACAGAAAAGAATAGTCATATCAGATGTCAACATAGAACAATATAAGCACAGCAGTCTGTATGCTGGTGTTCACCTTCCAGGGCACCCCAGTGGCCACATCTGTCTTGTCTTTCCTGAAGCACTCACCAAGTAGGAGCTGGGCAAGTGCTTATGCAACAGGAAGGGACCTACTTTGACCTCTGAAGTGAAAAAAAGATAAATAGCTCACCATGAGTTCAGGACTCCATGGAACCAGGGTTCCCTGTATGATATTAGTACATTGTTCACCAATTATCGTCATCATAGAACATATTGTCTACAAAGCTTGTTCTTATTAAGTATTCTTTTTGCAGATGTTGATGACTTAAGTAGTGGTTGATTTTAGCTAGAGGGTCACTGGACACAATAGCCTGGTAATCACTGCATGTACTCAGATTCTTCTTTTGTGAAATGGCAACCTACCTTATGGGCTGTTATAATAGAAGGAGAGAATATATACAAAGCCACTGGCACAGTGCTCAGCAAGTAAAATCTCATGTATCTAACACAGCGGTCACGGACCTGGAAGTTAGTTTGAATTCCATCTTTTCTATCCCAGCGGTGCATCACTGGTCAAGTTTTGTACATCTTTCTCAGACAAGTTTCCTTATCTACATGAACGTACCCACATCATATGATTATTGTGAGAACAGTGACATTGTATACCCCAGGTGCTTTTTCCAGTGCTTAAGCTTTGACCAGGACTTGGTAAGCAGCAGTGGTTGTTGATATCACTAGTCATGGTAGTACCAGCACTGTGAACCACCTTGTGGTGGGACAAAGCAGGTTGCAGCAAAAAATTGGAGGAAAACTTTTTTTATTCAGGGTTTTGGAGTTATACAATTAATAATTGTAGTTTTCTCTGTCTATCTTTGGTAAGTATTGATGCTGTACACCCAAGGAATCTTCAGTAGATTCCCAGTGTACTTCAGTGATAGATTGGAAGCATTAGTCTTCGAAACTCTATCTCCAATTTTTAAATTTCACTTTCTAGGTAGGATTAGTGCTATAAGTCATCAGATTATATCATCATTTCTGCTAGACTCAAGCACATTCTCGTATGTCTAGTTTTCCCTACCTGCTCTTTGTGCTGTCAGTCCCCACCTGTGCTCTTTCCCTTCTTGCCTGTTCACTAACCGAGGCCAGCATCCAGCTAATATTTACTGTTGAGCACTCGGAAACCTTTACTACCAGGGAGGGGAACCAGAAGCTCCTTTCCTGACACAGGGACCCTTGTGCTCCTGGTCACAGAGAGATCTTTAATTCTTAATAACTCTCTTTCTTCCCACATTCTTTTCTTTGCTTGACTAAGACACCTGTTTTTAAGAAGATCCCTTGTTTGTAACTTATTTTTTTTTCTTTTTAAGCCCTCACTGGAAGGATTCCTAGAGTCCATATTTCTTCTAAAAATATGCTTAAGGTAATTTCAGTTTTCTCCAGACGTGCTCCTCAAAACTCTTGATCTCCATCCACTGCTGAGTTCCAAAGTCAGTCCCCTTATTCCAGGTATTTTTTATAGTATCTATCTTAGTTATCTGCACATAAAAATTATCCTCAAACTTAACAACTTTTCACAACAAGCCTTCATTATGCCAAGTTTTGTGAGTCAGGAAGCTGCATGTGGGTTAGTGAGGTACCTCTGCCTCAAGCCTGTCATCAAATTTTAGCTAGTGCTGCAATCCCATCAGAGAGCTTGACTGTGGCAGGACCCAGTCTCAAGTTCACTATCATGCATGTGGTTGTTGACAGGACTCAACTGCTCATGGGCTTTTGGACAGAGGGCCTTAGTTCCGGACTGGCTGTGACTTAGAGGTCTTTGCTGGTTCTTTGCCATGTAGGTAGCCACATGGGTCAGATCATAAGATAGTACATGGCTCCAATCAGAATGAACAAGAGAGTGAGAGCATTTGGGATAGAAGCCATGTTCTTTTTAACCTAATCTTGGAAATGACAGGTGAATACATTGGCTATATTCTGGTTTAGAAGTGAGTTACAGGGTTCATACCACACTCAATCCTCCAAGTAAAGAGAATTGCCATTATGTGAATACTAGGATATGGGGATCAATGGAATCATCTAAGAGACTGGCCCCCATGGACAGCCATCTTGTGCTATGAGGAGTGAGGGGGAAGAAACAAGATGTACACAAAAAATTGGAGATTAGGTCCACAATCCTCCTGGACTCCTGGTGTCTATCCAGTTCCTACTTACAGCCCTCCTGAGAACCACCCACATTGCTTGCCCTTGGCTTGCATAATATATCCCTACATTTACTCAATACATTCTCATTTTTTTTTCCTTAAGTAAGCTTGAGTGGTTTCTGTCACTTGCTACTGAAAAAGCCTTGACTGACATAGGATAGTACTTCATCAGCTCAGTTCTAGGTCCATATTAGATTCTCAAACCACAGTTGCTGAACTAATTAAACAGACCATTTTCACCCCTAGGATATTTCCTGTGGAGCTATGGCATTCTTTTAAACATAAATGAACACCAGCAAGAGTACCTCCTATTTCAGTGTTTAGTGTCAACCGTAGCTTCCAAGGGATAGGATTTCACAGTCTGAGGGCTTAGGCCAGGGCCTGGTGGTGTGAGTTGTTTACTGTATCTGTTTTTATTCAGTGTTACAGTGTTTGTGTGAGGGGTAGACTCGCTGCTGTGGGCCCTCACATTCCATGCATAGACCATAGTGCTGAGGGGAGATGCGGGGGCCGTAATAACTGGGGAAAGGAACTGAAGGCTGCCCACAATGCATTCCTTGCTCCAAATAGTTGGAGGCAGGGGCTTTCATCATTCGTCTCAGCATGGTCCAATGTGTTTTAGAGTTTCATTCTTCCAGTTTTTCACCACCACCCCCTTGCAAAGGGCCTGGCTCTGTGGTAATGTGGACTGACTATGCAGTATTCAAAATCCCATGTTTTGGCAATATGTAGAGATTCCTTTGAGGACAACCATGGCTCATCGTAGGGGATAATCCTTTCAGGAATTCCATGTCTGGCAAATGTGGCCTTCAATCTGTGGACTCTTGTGGTAGATTGGTATTGTTCAGGCTTTCCAATCCTGAAATTTTTATTGTTGTTATCCTCCCTAATGATAGAGTCTCCATTACTTTTTCTTCCAGATAAACATATTGGTGCCAATGTTCTGCTGTGGTCTGGTTGTGGAGGCTTGGGATATCATTAGCTTTTTAAAAATATATACTATACACCTTTCCAGTGAGATGGGGTGTTTGCTGATGAGTCAGCCTATTTACTAATGAAACTACTGAATTGAAGGAATGGGCTACTGATGGCATTTTAGACCCTTACTGGGACCATGACAGAGTTAGGAAACTTCAAGAGACCATGGAGATTATCCAGTTCACAGTCCCCAGTTCAGTCGGCCTTAATGAATCCAATGCTTGAATATAGGGTTTTTGGGATTCTTGCCCTTGATCATACCACTTTTAACCTGAGCTAGTGTCTTAATTGTTAATTGTACTTTATACAGTCAGGAGAAATAGAACTTAACTTTCCAATGAATGTTTTGAGTCATTGTCTCTTATTTCTACTAATATTCTTTTTCCCCCAAAACTTCCAGAGATAGGAGTTTCACAGTTAGGAGCCAAATGTAAATTAATGTTGCCAGGTTTTCCAGACTCACCAAAGTTTTGCATTCTATAATATTGAATGACAACAGTTGGATCCTCTGAGTTATGTGGCTATAGGAAGTCTAAGCATTCTCTCTCTAAGCATTGCTGAAAATGCTTGGTTTGCAACAGGAATGATTGCATATCACATAGTTACTCATTTGCTTTATCCCACAATACATACACAATAGTCTCAGAATAATAGGCAGCAGGCTTTCCACCAACAATGTGATTTGGATTCTATTTTTGAAGTTCCTTCAGTCTTCCTCTCCATGTGGTTACGTGACCGGCTGGATACACATTAGGTTTTTAGTTTCATTTTCTTTTAACATTTTTAGAAATGATTAAAAAATTGTTTTTTTATAACTGTGTACATGATTCCAAAGTTAGGTCTATAAAATACGATGTATTCAGAGAAGTCCAAATGGCCCTGTCCAGTCCACAGTATTCTTCACTCTATATAATTAATTTTTTAAATTATAATTTATCCTTCCACTTTGTTTGTTCTATAAATAATAAGTATTCTTTTTTGTAGTTTGAAAATTCCTCTTTATTTTTATTTTATATATTTTACACACACATGGAGAGAAAGAAAGAGAGGAATTTTGATAAAATTTGGTTTAGAATGTGGACATCTATGTTCATGATGGGTATTTACATTTTTGGTGCTATTTTTGTTTAGTATTAGAATCAGGGTACTATGGGCCTTACATGATAAACTGGGAATATTCTCTCACTTTAATTTTCTGGTAGAGTTTGTATAAAACAGGTATTGTTTTTTTGTTAAATGTTTGGTAGATATCATCAGTGAAGCTGTGATGGCTGAAATTTTCTTTGTGGAAAGGTTTTGGAGTATAGATTCAATTTTAAAAATAGATATATGACTATTCTATTAATCTAACTTGTCAGATTTATTGGCATAAAGTTACTCATGATATTTCTTATTATCTTAAAATCTATAGGTCCTATAGAGATGTCACCTCTCTCATTCCTGATATTGAGAATTTTTCCTTCCTTCTTGTCTTCCTTATTAATCTTGCTAGACATTTATAAATTTTATTTATCTTCTTGAACTACTTATTAACTGATTCTATTGTTTTTCTCCTATACACTTGATTAGTTTTTATTCTAATCTTTATTACTTCTTATTCTGCTTACAATAGGTTAAATTTGATCTCTTTTTTCTAGTTTGACAAGTTCAGTTAGAAACTAAGGTGATTAATTTGAAAATTTTATTGTTTTCTAATAAAGGCATTTATTACTATGAATTTCCCTTTAATCTCTGTTTGGCTGTATCCCACAATTTTGAGAATTTTCTTCTCAGCATCATAAAATTTAAAATTCCTCTTAATTGGCTTTTTTGAGTTTCTTCTTTGGCCCAGCGTTTGTTTAGATAGTTTCTATTATATAGTTTGTGTTTTATTTCTAATTTAGTTTCACTGTGGTTTGAGAACATTCTTTGTATTATTTGACTCTTTGTAAGCTTATTAAGCCTAGTTTAATAGCTCAAGAGTATGATTTATATATGCGAAAATTCCATACCCTCAGAATGTGTGTGGAGTTGAAGCATTTCCTAAATGTCAATAAGATCAACTTGGTTTAAATGTCATTTAAATATTCCATATACTGGATGATTTTCTTTCTATTGTTCAGTCATTTATTAAGAGAGAGGTATTGAAATCTCTGAAATTGTGGATTTGATTTTGCAGTTCTACTGGCTTCACTACTTAATTTTAAAGCTTTGTTATTGGTAAATAATCTTTTAGTATTGTTATATCCTTTTGATGAATTGATCTCTTTATCATTGTCAAATGAACTTTATGCTTGGTAATATTCTTTAATCTGAAACAACTTGGTATGATGTGGATGTAGCCAATCTATCTTTCTTTTGATCACTATTAGCATACTCTATTATTTTTCCTCTCATACTTTTATTTTTATTTCAAATGGATCCTGATAGGTAGTCAGTAGTTGGGACTAGCTTTTTAATTCAATTTGATAATATTTTTCTTTTCATTGTGGTGTTTATACAATTCAGTTATTGTGATAATTGAGGTAATTGGGTATAAACTACCATCTTCTATGTATTTTCTGTTTGTCCAATCTGGTTTTTGTTCCTTTTCTGTCATCTTTTGGATTGATTGCTTTTTATGATTTTATTTAATCTTTAATCTTCTTGGTTTCTTATCTTTTTATTTAAATCTTCAATGATATTTTAAGAAGATCTAAATAAGGATAAAGGTAGTCTTTTAATTTACTCACATAGTTATCATTTCCAGTATCCTTAATTCTTATAAGAACTACATTTCTATGCTATCATTTACCTATGCCTGAAGGATTTTCTTCAAGTTTTATTGTATTATAATCTATTAGCGATGAATTCTTTTAGCTTTTAAAAAATAATTGAAGATATAGAGCTGAGCATGGTGGTGCATGCCTGTAATCCCAGCACTTTGGGAGGCTGAGACAGGAGAAATGCAAGTTCAAAGCCAGCCTCAGCAAACGAGGCGCTAAGCAATTCAGTTAGACCCTGTCTCTAAATAAAACACAAAATATGACTGAGGATGTGGCTCAGTGGTTGAGTAACCCTGAGTTCAATCCCCGGTACCAAAAAAAAAAAAAAAGATTGAAGATATAGTTGTTTTACCTTGTCTTTTGCAAGATATTTTTATTGGGTATAAAATTCTAAACTGAAGTTTTTTCTTCCCCTTCAGTTCTTCAATGTTGCTCTACTGTCATCTGTTTTACATTATTTATGGTGATACTCTGTTCCTTTGTATATAATGTGCCATCCTTATTTAGGTGTTTTTAAGATTTTATCTTTATTTCTGGATTTAAGTGATTTGGTTATGATGTTCCTTGATGTACTTTTCTTAATGTTTCATGACCTTGGATTTTGTAAGGCTTCTCTGAACTGTGGTTTTAATTTTTTATTAAATTTGGACTTTCTGTCCACTATTTTCTTCAAAACTTCTTTGTTTCTTTCATTTATGTTACCTGACATCTTGAATCACACTCACATCACTTGAAGTTGTTCTATATTTCATGGATACTGTATTTTTGAAATTTCTTCTCTATACATTATATTTTAGATAGTATCTATTGCTTTGTTTTCTAGTTTATTAATCTCTTCTTCTTTGAAGTCTAATTTACTTTCATATCCATCCAGTATACTTTTCATCTCACACATTTCATCTCTAGAAGTTTTATTTATATTGCACATTTTTTAAGTCTTAACTTACCACAGTTCATATTTTCTCTAGCTTCTCGTCACAGTAAATATAGTTAAAATTTATAGTGTGCTGGCAAATGTTTAATAACTAATTCTCTGGGAAAAGAAAATAACAAACCCCTAATTTTTCACATTTTCCTTTATCTGTGCTTTAAATGATCCCTCAATGACTGACATGTCATCATTAAATGTACATTTGGGAGGAGATGCGCAATGGTAGCACACTATTATACAACATCTTTGCCCTACAGGTACAATAACACTCAGAAGCATAGATTATGCTAAATACAGTAAAATAATAGCAAGTGATGAGTGTTAGTATTTATTGCCTTTTCATTAAATATAAGCTAATTATAAATTTATATAATTTAATTTAAAATAATAGCTCTGTTTAATAATTGGCTTGCAAAATACTCAATTATTATTCTGAGTAATTGAACAATTGGTTCTTGTGAGCCAGTGTGATATGACTTTAATACATCATTGGATAATACTTATTTTAGTGTCTTTGTCTATGAATTCTATCTATGACATCATTGGGTTAGAATTTTTTCCCCCTTATTGCAGGTCCTCCCTTCTCTTCTAATATCTGGTAATTCTGATTGGATGGTAGATACATTGTAAGTTTTACTTCATTGGTACTGGGTATTTTGGTTCCTTGGTAAAAACTGGCTGTCATTCTAAGATACCATTTAATTTCTTGGCAACGGTTTCTTTTTTTAAAAAAAATATTTTTTTAGTTGTAGGTGGACACAATACCTTTTTTAAAAATTTTTATATGGTGCTGAGGATTGAACCCAGTGCCTCATGTGTGCTAGGCAAGCACTCTACCACTGAGCCACAACCCCAGCCCCACAGTTTGATTCTTTTTGGTCCTGTTTTAAATTTTGTTTTTATGTCCAGAACAACATTTATATAGGGTTAATTTCCCCCAATATTGTGGCAAAAGTCTTTTGACTCTTTTACTAAATGCCCTGTGGATTGAGTTCTCTGTGTTGGCTGGTGGGAATCAGAATTACTCCCCAAGAACCCCAAGAACTTTTCTCTCCAAGTCCTCTAATCCTTTTTGGTGGTTTTTTCCCTGGTTTGAGCAGTTTTCTCACATGCATGGAATGATTAATACTTAGATGAAGACTCAAGGGAGACTTTCTGCACATCTCTAGATCCATTAGTCTTAATTACTGAAATTATACATTCTTTTATTTATAATTCTTCTCTAAGTCCTATGTCATCTTTTTCAAGGTTTCCAATTATGATATATGTTGTTGTTTTTTCAATGCTCCCATCATTTTTTAAATTGATTTCTAGCTCATTTTAAAATATTAGGTTATAGTTTTCATCTGTTTTATAGACATGACCTTTTGGAGTGCTTTTGTTGTCTGAAAGGATATTATTTTGCTCTTTATTTCCTTTTTTAAAAAATTATAACATTTTTATGGGATTGGACTACAATCCTTGTTTGTGGCTCATTTTAAGTGAAATGAGTTTTCCTGTATTTTAAGGATGGTGGGATGGGCCAAGGTAGCTTTTCAGACATCATGGCTCAAAAATTTCCTCTTCTGTTGTTTTCACAAGGTGCTTAACAAATGGCCTCATGCTTTTCCTTCTCTATACTGGCATGGCTTCCCTTCTGGTTTAAGTAAACTCTTAGGGATATCTTCTCTTTGCTGGGCTTTATCTTGTATGGGTATTTTAGTTTTAGGAATTCATACAGCCTAGATGATCCAGCTCCTTTATAATTTATTGTGTACTCCTTGCACTTACCCTGCAAACTGAAAATCTACAGGTTCAGCTACTTCTCTCAGATCAGTCCATTACCCTTTCCAGTGAGTACCTAGTTAAGATGCAGGAGCAATTGTGTTCTCAGGTGTTTCTGATATTGCCATTTTCCTCTGATTCCTTTGTACAGATGCTGGTGCCATGAATACCTAGTAGTTGCTGATTTTCTCCCATTTTCTCTCCCTTCATCCCTCACTCCCTCTTTTTGTGTGACTTTTGGAAATTTTTATCATTGTTCTGTGGTAGATTGTTAAGGAGCACTTGTTTAGCTATGTGTGATAGGCAGAATAATACCCCCCAAACACACAAAGATGTCCGCATCTTAATTCCTAGAACCTGTGCATATGCTCCCTTACATGGTAAAAGGGACTTTGAAGATGTCCCTCATTAAGGATCTTGAGATAGGGAGATTGTGCTGGATTATATGGTTGAACTCATGTAATTTCAAGGGTATTCACAAATGAATGAGAGAAGAAAGCAGGAGAGCTAGAGCAGTAGAGTGATGGTGGAAGCAGTGTTAAAGTAAAGCGATGCTTTGAAGAGGATGGAAGGATGAGACTGGGTACCAGTAAAGGGAGGTAGGTCTCTGGATCTTGCCTCAGTCATGTCATTCTACTAGACCAGTGTGTAAGCCTTATGTGGCTGCTGCAAAAATTTATCACAAACATGGTAGTTTACAGGAACAGACATTTATTTTCTCACAGTTCTGGAGGTTGGAAGTCTGAAATCCAGATGTCCACAGGACTAACATTGATCTCTGCCCCTGTCTTTACCTGATCTTCTCTCTGTCATTTTCTCTTTGATTTCTTATTAAGACACCTGTCACTGGATTTAAAGTACCCCTATCTAGGATAATCTCATCTTGAGAACTTAGTTATATTTGCAAAGGCCTTTAGTCCAAATAAATTTATATTCTCAGAGTCTGTGGGTTAGAATGTGAACATTTCTTTTATAACTTTTTGAAAGAATTTTACATTAATCATAATTTTTATTATACATTATGATATTGCATTATTATTTTTTATTGTCCATATGGAGCATAGTGTGATAATCTCATACATGTAAATAATATGTAATGATTGAATCAGGGCACAGTAGGGTGACTATAATTCACAATAACTTGTTGTGTACTTTATGTACATCTTTTTTTAAAAGAACTATTTTTATTTATTTGACTTGATTTTTTGAGAAGTTTAGGTTCACCACACAACTGAATAAAAGGCACAGAGGTTTCCCATTTATTCCCTGCTTCTATACAAGCATATTGTCTTCCATTCTTAGTCTGTTTAGTGCTACTATAGCAGAATGCAACAGACTGGATAATTTATAATGAACGGAAATTTATTTCTCACAGTTCTGAAGGCTGGAAACAGTTCAAAATTGAGGAGCTGGCATCATGCAAGGGTTTTCTTGTTGCAACATGCTATGGTGGATGAGCCTGTGCTGACCTGTCATTATCACCCAGTCTGTAATTTACATTAGGGTGCACTCTTTATATTTTCTATGGACTTGGACAAATTTATGATGTCATGTATCTTCATTGAAGTATCATATAGAATATTTTCACTGCCTTAAAAAATATTCTGTGCTCTGCGTCCTCAGGCCTCCTTGGTTTTGCCTTCACTAGAATGTCATGTGATTGGAGCCATGCACCACGTAGCCTTTTCAGAGTGGCTTCTTTCACTTAGAAATATGTATTTAGGTTTCATTTGTTTATTCATGGCTTGATATCTCTTTTAAGCACTAAATTACATTTTCGTCTGGATATACACAGCTTATTTATCCATCTATCTACTGAAGAAAATATTGGTTGCTTCCAGGTTCTGACAATTATGGATAAAGTTGCTATAAACATCTGTGTACAGGTTTTTGTGTGAACATGTTTTCAGTTTCTTGGGGGTAGATACCAAGGAACTCAATTGTTGGATCATGGTAAGAGAAAGTTTTGTAAGAGACTGCCATACTTTTCCAAAGTTCATATACCATTTTGCGTTCTCAACAGCAATGAATGAGAGTTCCTGTTGCTCCACATTCTTTTCTGTATTTGGTATGCTTAGTGTTCTGGGTTTTGGTCATTCTGATATGCATGTGGTGGTATCTCCTTATTGTTTTAAATTTTGTTTCCCTGATAACTATAATGCGGACATCTTTTTATATGCTTAATTTCCATCTGCGCATATTCTCTCATGAGGCATCTGTTAAGATATTTAACTCATTTTTAAAATTGCTTGTTTAGGTTGTTTGTTTTCTAAATGTTTAGTTTTATGAGTTCTTTGAATATATAGGATAATAGTCTTATATCAGGTATGTGTTTTGCAAATATTATCTTCCAGTTTGTGGCTTGTCTTTTCATTCTCTCAGAAGTAGCTTTTGCAGAGCAAAATGTTCAATTAATGAAATCCAGTTTATAAATTCTTTTTTTCATATATCATACCTTTGGTGTATATCTAAAAAGTCATTGCCAAAATTGAATTAATCTAGATTTTCTCTTATATTAGCTTATACTTTTAAAGTTTTTCATTTTGCATTTATGTCTTAATTAATTAATTTTGAGTTAACTTTTGTGAAGAGTGTAATGTCTATGTTTAGATTTAATTTTTTGTACCTGGAAGTCCAGTTATCCCAGCACAATTTATTTAAAAGACTATCTTTTATCCACTATATTACCTCTGCCCCTTTGCCAAAGTTTAATTGACTATATTTGAGGCCTTTCTCTTATTCCATTGATCTGTTTGACTGTTCTTTTACCAGTACCACTATAGCTTGGTTACTATGGCTTTATACTAAGTCATGAAGTTAGGTAGTGTCAATCCTCTGGCTTTCTTCTTCTCTTTCAAAATTGTGTTGGCTGTTCTGAGTCTTTTTCTTCATGTGTGTGTGTATTTTTTTGGTACCAGGGGAACAATATTGTGTCCTCCTATCTCTGAACATGGAATGTCACCAGGTTTTATAGTTTTCATAGTGTAGATATTGTACATATTTTATACCTAAGTTTTAAATTTTTAGATGCTAATGTTAATGGCATGTGTTTTATATTTTAAACTCCACTTGTTCGTTGATGATGTGTAGGAAAGTGATTCTCTTTTGTATACTAATCTTACATCTTGCAGCCTTGCTGCAATCACTTCTTAGTTCCTTTAGTTTAGTTTTGTTTTTTTGTTTTGATTTGTCAATTCTTTCTGTTCTTCTACATAGATGACAATATCATTTGCAAACAAAGACAATTTTATTTCTTCTTCCCTAACACTATCTTTTATTGCCTTTTCATATCTGATTGCATTAACTAGGGCTTCCAGTACAATGTTAAAAAACAATGGTGAAAGAGAACATCCTTGCCTTGTTCTTGATCTCATGGGAGAGCTGTGAGTTTCTCACCATTAAGTATAGTATAATCTCTAGTTTTTTTTTGTAAATATTTTCTGTCAAGTCAACGGTTCTTTTCAGTGCCAACAAACCATCTATTATAACTGCCCGAAGTAGTTATTTGTAAGAAGGAAATGCCTTCTTTTGGTCAATGATGCTTCTACTCCTGAAGCTCAATTATTTGGCCGGGCATGGTGGTGCATGCCTGTAATTCCAGTGATTTAGGAGGCTGAGGCTGGAGAATCGTGAGTTTAAATGTAGTCTCAGCAACTCAGCAAGGTCCTAAGCAACTCAGTGGGAACCTGTCTCTAATAAAATATAAAAAGGGCTGGGGATGTGGCTCGGTGGTTAAGTGCCCCTGGGTTCAATCCCTGGTACCAAAAAAAAAAAAAAAAAAAAAAGGAAAGATCAATTATTTGATGTCCAGTTCATACTATACAAATTTAAAATACTCTAATATTCTTGTGAATATATAGGGGCAGGAAAGATGGTGGAATGTGATTGACAACAATGCCCTAGTTTCATGTATGACTGCACATATGGTATAGCTACATTGTATACCACCAGAGAAGTGAACAGTTGTGCTGCATTTGTGTAAAATGAATCACAATGCATTCTGCTGTCATGTAAATCTAATTAGAATAAATAAATAAATAAAACATAAAAAATTCTTGGGAATATAGCTAATGATAATACACAGGGACTATTATTTGCATAATTTATGTTGTGGGTTTATTGTGTAACACTTTTTAAAAATTAATTACTGATGCTATTTCTCACATTTTGCAATCTTTATAAAAAAAATTGATATCTACCAGCTTATCTTTTAAACATTTATCAAGCTGTCCTTTATACTGTTCTTCTTAGGTTGGGGACAGAGATCTGAAATCTGGATATTTTAAAATAGATTATTATAGCCTTGTGCTTTCTATACAGCTGGTTGCTCAAGAAAAGTAATTTGGAGTTACTTTAAAAGATTAGAAGATGAGGAAAGGAGACAGCACTTGGAATTGAAACGGAGAAAACTATATTATATACATTCATGAATATGTCAAAATGAACCACACTATTAAGTACAATTATAATGCACTAAAACCAAATTTAAAAATTGGGCATCCTACTGAAATTGTAATTTCTGGCATTTGGGATCAGAATAGGAAAACATAACACCTGGAATTTGCGTTAGGTGATTTTAGTCATTTTGAAATTTTGAACCTGTGTTTCAAGAGGTGAATAAAGTAATGAAATATGAGCAAAACTTTTTAAGTTTTGGTGTCTTTTTTTAGTTTCATTCCTATCTACTGGTATGTTTACCACTGTAGTTAAAGTATAGTCCCAAGAAATAAATTTGAATCCCATATTATATACTTAACTTTTTTTTGGTGATGATTTCATCAACTTAAAAGAATAACTTTAAAGGAGCTGGATTAAGTCTAGAGAAAATTAACTTTTAGAACTATGTCTGTTTTTTGCCCAGTTATGATAGATCAGCAATGGAATGTGTTGGAAATAGACTAGAGTCAGTGTGTAGACTTTTAGATATGAGTAATAGAAAGGCATGGATATCATACTAGATTTTACTCTCCTGTGGTTTTTATTTTAAAGTATCTTTATCAGAAAATCAACACATAATTTGACTATTTTTATGTCCTCATAAATAAAAATCTCAGAGCAAAGATAAAATGAAACATTAAACTGGTTGTTTTAATGACTTTAGATGCCTATTATTCTATATGCACTAAATTCATTTAATTTCTGGTAGTCACATATTTTTTATTGGTCTGTGCTCTAGAGTTCAGAGCCTCTGTGTTTAATCTTATAGGTGCTTCTCTGAAGACTTGGAAATGGCCTTCTCAAATAGCTGCTTGATTCTGACTGATTAACTCAGAGTTCTCTCTCTTCTTTTCCTCCTTTTACTGTCCCCCCACCCTTTTATTTATTTATTTAGTAATTTACTTATTTATTTTTGCCTAATGGCTTCTGTTATGGTTTAGATGTGAGGTATCTCCAAAAGCTCATGTGTGAGACAATGCAAAGATTTTCATTGTGAAATGATTAGGAGAGGTATAACCTAAATGGTAAATTAACCTACTGATATGAATTAACTAGGTGGAAACTGTAGGTAGGTATGGTGTGGCTGGAGGAGGTAGTTCAAAGAGGTGTGTCTTTGGGGTTTATATTTTGTTCCTAGTGAGAAGAGCTCTCTCTGAGTGCCATGTCCTGAGCTGCTTTCCTCCACCATGCGCTTCTGCCATGATGTTCTGCTTCACTTGGGCCCAAGAACTATGGAGTCTGTTGACCATGAACTTGAAACCCTGAAACCATGGGACAATATAAACTTTTCCTCCTTCACATTGTTCTTGTCACGTCTTTTGGTCACAGTGGTAAAAAAGCTGGCTAAAACAGCTTCTCTGCTTTTTGACTTAGCTTCTGCAAGTGTCCAGGGTTTTTTTTTTTTTTGTGTGAACATTTTAAAGCCATCAAATAAAGTATCATCAAATCACATAAGACTAAGCAAAGGATAAAATGACTAAACAAAAGGTTGAAGAAACAGAATTGGGAGCAAGAAAAATACTAAAAGTTTATTCCTTTATTTAAGAGTGTACCAGACAATATTAATACAGATCTACCTAACTCCAATTTTCTTCATTCTTATCTATTAAAGAAAAAGGTAGAATAAAGAATTAGGACCTGAGATGACTAAATAATAGCAAGAGGTCATCCAACTACTTTAAATATGTTTATCTTTATACCAGGAGGAAGTAAAAACATGGGTAGTATGTATATTACTGCTACTAATAATCTTTGAGAAAACATGGCAAAGTAGAGTGCCTTATTCCATTTCATGCTGCTATAATAGAATATTGGAGATTGAGTAATTTATAATAAGCAGATATTTGTTGGCTCATGGCGCTGGAGGCTAGAAAGTTCAAGATCAAAGGACTAGCATCCTGTGAGGGCCTTCTTGCTACATAACATGGTGGAAGGCAGTACATGGGTTAGAGAGAGAGGAAAGAGGGCAAAACTCCCCTTTATGTAACAAATCCACTCCACGATAACTAAGTAAACTTGTGATAATGACATTAACCCATTCACTTTCCCTCATTTACACACACTTTGTGTGTAACTGTAGCCTAACCACTCTCAATAGGTCCCACCTCCCAACACTGTTGCACTGAGGATGGAGTTCTTGACACCTGAACTTTGGGGACATGTTCAAACCATAGCACAAGAGCATTTCCAAAAACTTGAGGAAGGCAAATATCTCAACTTTCATAATGGAAAATATAGATTTGAGGAATCGCAGGTGAGAGATGTTGATGTTGAATCACACAACTGTCCAGGGTGGGCCCATCCATGCCCGTGTTAAAGTGTGGCAGGTTAGTGGTGCCTTAATGCTGTGGCAGCTCCCAGATTCTAACTTCAGCCCAACATCAGAGCCTCTTGATTTCCATGTGCCCATGATGGGAGCTGGAACTGTTACATTTTAGAATGAATTGTTGAACAGGTAGGTTTGGGAATTTAGGAAAAATACCATTTTCACTAGGAGTCAGTACAAATTCACTGGTAAAAAGTCATGTTTTACCCTCTTAGGAGTTTACAGGAGAGTTGTATTCTAAAAAGATACCGGGAGTTGTGGAATTGTAGAGCTGATAGGAATCCTAGAGACCATCCAGATTAAATTCCTCATTTATAAGTGAAAAAAGGAAGATCAAAGAGACTAACTATATGACCTAATGTGGCACAGCAGGCTTGTGACAGGCAGAGTGGGAATGAATTCAAGACTCCTAGTCTGCATTCTTTCCAGCACATCAAGTTCTTCTCTCATTTTCTTTTTTGACAAGAGCAAGTATGGGCTGAGTGAAGAAGCACAGTTAGGTGGATTTATAGTTGGTACAATAGCCATATTCCAAAAGTGTTTACAAGACTTATGTCATTTTGAAGAGAGATCTATAAAGATACACTTCAGGGCTCTGGCTCTGTCACTATCATGTTTTATACTTTAATTACTGAATTATAAAGAAGACATGCACACACACACAAAACCTCTTGCAAAAATTTCAGATGTCAGAAAGTTGAGAGGAATAGCTAATGCATTGGATGATAGAATGAAGATTCAAAAGGCTCTTGACAGATTGGAACAATGAGATGAAACTAGTAAGGTAACATTTAATAGGGGTAGGAGAAAAGTACTGTAATTAAGTTAACAGAATCAGCTGTGTCAATGCAAGATGGGGGTAGTTGTTCGGAGTTTCAGATGAGTGTAAGTGTAATGTAGGCCAACAGTGCCATGTGGCTGCCAAAACAATTTCTTGTAACCTTGCTCTGACTTACGAATGTCACTGAATCCTGATCAAGGATGGCACATACTTCTTGCATTGACTGTGTGTAACCTTTAGACACCATGTGAGCCTTTGGGGTACATTCCAAATCCAAACTTTGACACTTACTATCCCCCACCCCTTTGAGCAAGTGCTTAGTGCCTAGAAGCAGTGAGGTAAGAGCATATAGTTATGGAGCAGTCTACTCCAGAGACTGTCCTGGCCCACTTTGGGATGACTTTGTTAAGACATGCTCTACCTTGCTGTTGACACGGGGTGCTGCTGTGTTGATTTTGGCCACACAGTGCTTGCTGTGTGCCCTCACTGGCTGTGGTGTGACACTAGGCACCTCGGCTATGGACACTGTGGCAGAGTTGAACGTCTGTTCTCAGCCTCCGCTTCACTGATATTTGATAGAAGCTTCTCTCCTTCTCTGCCTATCTTGGTTCTCTGAGGCTTTGGCTGATGAGGAATATTGTTCCTCTTCCTTTGTCTTTCACCTTTGGAGGTATCCTTTGGCACAACTACTTGGCTCTCTCTTGGTGAAACCTTTCATTTCCATCATCCAACCCTCTTTGAAGGTTATTTTCTCATGTATAATGCAGGTGTCTTTACTGATTCATTTTTCATCTTTTGTTTTCATGCAACTCTGTCCTGCCTTGGATGTACACACATCCCAGTGGGCTGGCTGGGGTAGATGAAGAGTGCTTTAAAGATAACCTCATTTTATACCCAGAATAACTGCTCCCTTTCCTACAATCAGACCCTGATACTAATTCTATCCCTCCCAGGACTTCTCCCCACTTATGGTAACTTTCTCTTTGGTGGCCTTGGTTGTGGCTTTTTAGGGCATGACTTCCCTTGAGACCTCCCCAATCTATCAGAAATGTCTGTATTTGTCTAGACTTCAATTATGGACACAGTTCAAGTTCTTTCCCTGGGGGTCCTGGGCCCCATACCAGTCAAGGGATGCAGCTAGATTCTTATCTGAGTGTCTATAAACATTCCACTGCAGTTACCCTTAATAGCCTGGTGCACACAGATGACCTCTGAACAGGAGGAGCCTAATTCCTGGCTTAGAAGCCACATGCTGGCTTGTCTGAATCTAAGCCAGAATGCACTGCTACAAACAACTTCAGAGTTCCAGGAAGTGGTCCTGTGCAATAGGGAGGAAGCTGAACCTGCAATCGGGAGATCTGGGGACAGTCCTATGCTTTAGGTCTTTGGACCTCAGTTTCCTCTGTTGTAGATGTGGGAATTAGATTAGGTTATCTCTAACAGCACTTTTAGTCCTAACACTTTACAAATCTTTCTAGCTATTTGTGTCATCTTTTCACACTCTTTATTACCATGACTTTAATTGGGTCTGGCATTAATTCCTCTGAGGGACAATATTTCCAAAACAATTTGCTGCTGGAATGTCGATGACACTTTTCCAGGCTTGAGACATATGCATTTCTTTGTGTGACCTCTTGAGCCCAGGACAGAATTTCCCATCATAGTCTGCCTAGGATTGATCAAATGTTTCAGGGAGGCCCACCAGGGAGAGTTCCTTTGCAGCAGACTCTTGGCAGTAATCATTGCTCACCTTGTGCACAGGTAATGTGGTAGGCTAGGAGGAAATGAGTTGGCCTGAGATGTTCCTGAATGCATTCACTGTCCCTATCCTAGATCCCCAAATTCAGCAAGCAACAAAAAGCAAGGAGCAATAGGAGAAACTAGTACACTCACCGAACAAGAGAGCCAGTGGTTAGAGTTCCCCCAAACAGTTCCATGGGATCAAATACAACTGGTGCATGATGTGTTTTAACACAGATGGAAAGCCTAGGAACAAGTCACATGGCTGGGGAGAACTATGTGAAGATGTCTGTGTTGCTATTCCTTAAGGCTAAATGAGCAATAGGCAAACACTCTCAAATGGAAGCTGATGAGTGTTGCCTCGGAAACCAACAGACTCTATAGACCTCAGGAGGAAGCACTTTACCTTCCTGTTTATAATAATCCACTGACTACCAAGTATGCTTGTTCCCTGTCTCCAGGAGGCTTCAGGTAGAGAAATAGTACCAAGTTGCCTGAATGTTAGCCTTCTTCAGTATCCATTGTGCATGGCTCTGACCACTCTAGTGTTCCCTGTCTTTGTCACACCTCCTCTGCCTTGGTTCAGGCCCTCATCATTCCTAATCTGGATTACTGTAGTTGTCTCTTAATTCCAATAAACTCCAGTTCAATGGTACAAGCAGAAAATGGGACCTGATGCAAAATTTGACATTTCCAGGTCTTCCCAGTGCATTATAAAAATTCTCATTTGCCTGCATGTATAAGACTGACTGGAAAATAAGATCCACTAGAAACTGTCTAGCAGTCATATGTCAGGAAGTTAGAGAAGGAGTGAAAACTCATACACTGTTGGGCCTGAGAGTACTCGAGACTTGAAGAAAGGTACTGCAGAACCATGCATGCTGTAGTGTCTGTGTTCCTGGGACGTTCCAGAGGTTTGAAGAGAAGGTGTGGAGTTAACTGGGGTCTAATCAGAGCGTGAGGCCATACTTGCTTCCATACTGCTTGCTTCTTTCCCCTGCCTATTTCTCAGCATGTTTCGTTGGCCCTGGGATTGAGCTCTGCAGGTCTGCCATCCACCTCTACATCAGAGGCACAAGCTTAGTTTACTCCTTTAGTTCACCCTTTATGTTACTGTAGAAGTGATTTTTTAAATGGAAATCTTATTGTGTACCTCACTTAATACCCTTCCATGGCTCCCACTGCCCTTAGGGGTCCATCCAAACTTCTTCTTGGGATAAACAAGCCTGCTGTGATCTGGCTCTTGTTTACCTCTTCTGCACCTCTTCTGCTTTTCATTTTGCCGTCTTCCTTCATGCCTGCTGTTGTTTTGGCCTTGTGTGTTCATCCAGCTCATTCCAGCTCATCCCAAAAGTCCCTTCCCCAGCAGCTGTTCCTCATCCCTACTCTCCATTATTCTGATCTCAGTGAAGTTCCATTCCTTACCCTTGTGAGTCCTATGGAATCCTGAGTGTGTGTCTCTCACAGCATGCGTTATTTTGTTGTGCAATCATTTTTCACCTAGTTGAAAGCTTCTCGAGGCCTAGACTTCTCTTTCATTTTTATGTCTTACTTTAGCACTGAAACTGGCCTGAAGTGTATGATTAATGGTTGTGGGTAGTGTATGAAGTTGAAGGATTCCCTAACAAAGATAGTCTAAAGAAGATTTCAAGCTGGGCATCATGGCACACACCTGTAATCCCAGCACTAGGGGAGGCTGAGACAGGAGAATCGTGAATTCAAAGCCAGCCTCAGCAACAGTGAGGCACTAAGCAACTCAGTGAGACCCCGTCTCTAAATAAAATACAAAATAGGGCTGGAGATATGGCTCAGTGATCGAGTACCCCTGAGTTCAATCTCCAGAACCAAAAAAAAAAAAAAAAAAGATTTCAAAACTCGAGCAAAAGCTTAATTAGACAATGTCTGAAGTCCTTAACTTCTAGATATTTGATTTTATGATATATTGGGACCTTAAGAGATGAAATATTTAGAAAGTAGCTGCTTGTACAGACCAACACTAATTTTCATTATTTGGGTGTTAAATTAGATAATTTTGATTTTTTTATTTTTTATTTTTATTTTTTTTTAATTTTAATTTTTATTTATTTTTCTCAAAAGTTGCATTTAAATACATGTTATCAAACATAACAGAAAAAAAAACAAATTTTCAGAAGCTGTACACACTATTCACTGAAAACATTTGTTGAGGCAAATAGAAAAAAAAATTATTACAATCATAATTTTTCTAACTTTGCACAAAATTATAAGCAGATTA